>WTSP01003862.1:0-71111 GCA_025331215.1 Actenoides lindsayi | reverse complement strand
CCTTTGGGGAGGGAGGGGGGTTAACAGAGAGCATCTGTTATAGGTCTAAGGGGCCACCCTGACCCTAAACCATGACAACTGTCTTCAATGGGGAGAATCCAAGATCACAGAAAAAAATACCTGTCCAACTGCAAACTCATCATCTTTTAAACACCAAAATCAAGTTTATGTATTTACTTCATGAGAAAGCCTACACCCATGAATCCCTAAAAAGGGGTTCTGGATCAAAATGATGAATGTGAACTCCTTATCCTTAAAAACACTCATATTTGCTCACCCAGTGAGAATTTTCCATCTTTGTAATAAAGACCAGAAAAAGTTTTAGGCGTAAATGTCTTGCAAATGTGACTCCTTCTTTGACATTGTTACATGCAAAATGTTACTGCTCTGAGTGACTACATGAATCTCTATGGCACTATGGCAAAATACCCATTTTTAATGAGCTGTTCAGAGTTCTACATCAAGCACCCATAGCACCCATAACACTTCGTTTCATAAGGTGCTTGTCCCAATATGCAAAAGTTTCTCTTATTATAGACCAACTGGTCACAGATACCACCAAAATGTTGTACAGCTGCATCCTATGACTACCTTCCTATATACCCAAAGATTCTCTTACCAAAACATGAATACCCATTGACAGTCAATACCCAAGAATGACCTAATGAGAAAAAAGAAGGGCTTTGTTGCCCTTCTTTGGATATGCCCCAGGACCTCAATGTCTTTCTTGTAGTGAGGGGCCCAGAACACTACCCAGTATTTGAGACACAGCCTCAGCAGTGCAAAGTACAGGAGGAAAATCACTTCTATATTCTTGCTGACCACACTAGTGCTGATGCAAGCCAGCATGACCTTTTTGTACACGTGGACAAATGCTGGTTCACATTCAGCTGGTTATTGAACAATACCCCCAGGTCTTTTTCTGTCAGGCAGCTTTCCAGCCACTCTACTCCAAGACCATTGTGTTGCATGGGGTTGTTGTAACCAAAGTGCAGGACTTGGCACTTGGCCTTGTTGAACCTCACACCATTGGCCTCAGACCATCATTCCAGCCTGTCCAGATCCCTCTATAAAGCCTCCATACCTTTAAGCAGATCAGCACACCCACCTAACTTTGTGTAATCTGTAAATTTGCTGAAGGAGACCTCAATCCCCTCATCCAGATCATTGATAAAGACAGATAAACAGAACTGGATCCAATACTGAGCCCTGGGGAACACCACTTATGACCAGCCACCAACTGGATTTAAATCCATTCACCACCAATTTTTGGGCCTGACCATCCAGCCCATTTTTTTACCCAGTGCAAAGTACACCCATCAAAGCCATGAGCAGCCAGTTTCTCCATTTTTGGAACTATTGTTTATTTCAACAGGTTGTAATAATCCAAAGGAATATGTTTTGATACTTCACACAACAAGCAGTTGTTATGTCCCATATTATGTCACAGTGATTTAGCATTGCTGATAAGATCAATGACAATACATCTGCAATAAATAAGGTAAAGGTGGCATATTCTCTACTGAGAGATTAGTATGCATTTTGCAGACCACATTCTAAATGGAAAATTCTGTGTCATTTAGATTAAGTACCTGTTTTGGTATCATAACAGATGTTTCCAAAAACCTATTAAAAAGAATCATAGTGCTGTTTTTGTCAAACAGCAAAAAAAAAAATCAGTCACCTTATCACTACAAATTAACAAATTACCACTTAGAAAGTTTCATTAAGATACCTTAAATCAAATTTCATATTCCTCCAGCTACTCTTGTTTTAAAAGTTTTCATCTCATAACTTCCATCCACTGATTAATTGGATTAGTGTATTAATGTCATTAGTAACTTGCTTCTTTAACTGGTCTTCAAACGTAAGAATATTTTGCATGCGGGTTCTGCTGTTAAAATAATTGCTCCTTCCATAACACCTCTTTTGAAGCATGCACGTATCACTGTTCTCACTGCTGGGCTGTAGAGAAGCCACAAAAATGGGCATCCATGGTTTTAATTTTAAATTTTCAAGTTAGCTTTCATGATGCTGGCTATTATCAGGCCAGCCAGTAGTTTAAGAGTGTGCACTCTGTATCTAGATCTTCAAAAACACTGAGTATCTACACATCTCTGTGAATGCTTTGATCTATCATTTGGACTTTTCTGTGATCCTGAACAGCCTTGTGCAAATCCAAGATCACCAGAATTACTACTGATCTCCAATCACAAAGCTTTGTATTGATGATGTCAAACTACTCTAACAGCACTGACTGTGATGATGTGGGGATAGAGAAGTGGAAGCTCTGAATCTTCAATTCCTTGGCAAAAATAAGATCAACTCCATTTGCTACTATATAGCTTACTGCACTGTACTGTCTATGGGCTTGAGGTAGCTTCTGCACAGCTATCTTACCTCAGCATGTGAGGAGAAGGGTTGTGTGATGTTTTGTACCTCACACGCACAGTGAGTTACTCAGCCACATGTGTACTCGGACTTACTTTCCAACTAAGACACATGTATCTGTCCCTGTCCCTCACAGTTGTGCTTGTCAGGCTTTTTGTAAATAGAAATCTTTATGTGTACTTATCCAAAGGAAAGCCTGGATTTACTATACCCTCATCAATATTTTTGCAATCTTTTGCAATCCTCAGTGTCCTTGTATAACTCTTCTTACAACACCTTATTTGACAAATAAGGAACCAATACAAGTTGGCTCAGGGTTCTGTGATTTGGAAGAATAATTCACTGAAAACCAGAAGTTTCTGGTTGATGACTTCAAAAACATTTGAGGTTGTATCTCTAAGAAGGAAGAAAATGTTGAATTGATGTCAAAACACAGATAAGTGCTTTGGAAAACTCAGAAGAATAAAAAGCATTGAGATCCCACAATCTGCTTTTTGTGTACTAGAAGAGAAATTTTTTCGGAGTTAGGTATCCGTTAGAATAAAAATTTGGCTAACAGTCATTCAATTTTTTTGCATCATCCTTCCAGAACATTACAATTCAAAGAAAAGAAGAGAAAAGAAGTTATAGTGCTCTAATAAAGAGAAATATGGCTATATGAAAAAGGCTTAATCCTTCAAATTGCTGAGTACCCTGGCTACACTCCACTTAAATTTCCATTAAACCCTTGTACTCTGATTTAAATGATTAAGCACAGAAGAGCCAAAGTATGTAGCATGCTTTGGGTATACAAGGATGAAGTATGAGGTAACAGGAACAGGCAAATCCTGAAACAGAAATTCAAGCTCTGACCATAGTCTTCTGAACTCCACTCACAAAAGAAATGAACACTCATTCAAAGTCTTGTTAAAGCTTAGACCAGCTCTCAGTGCTTTACTGAATCATGTCCCACAGTCTGAACATCTAGTAGAAACAGGAGTGTCTTGTGTTTGTCATGTGGAAAAAATGAACTATTTCACTTTGGCTAATGATTCCCTTTAGAACACCACTCATTTAGAAATCTCCTTCTGAGACCAAGAATCATATACCTGTGTGTTTATTCATATTTTAAATAACTAAGTTTAAGAAAAATAAAAATTATTTATGCTCCACCTGGAAGAAGAGAGGGGGAAAAAAAAGGAAATTTTTTTGTTTCTAATTGTACTTATTAGAGGAATTTCAAACTTTTTCCTTGAATCCCAAATGAAAGTTCTTCCAGACTCTTTCAGAATTTCAAATGCCAGACAAAAAAATTACAAACCCTCTGATCTTTGGGGCTGTGGAAATCCTTTCCAAATATATTTCCTGCCAGCTGTCTCTCACCTGAACATTTCACAGTCTGCCTGCTGTTCAAATTGATGCCAAATGATCTGCAATTACAGTATGCTTAACCTGTAATCTGCTATTAGCTCTGGGTTTTGCAGAAAGCAACATATAAGTCTATGAAATTCTTTACCTTCAAGGAAGACTTTCATATCCAAGGAGAGTCATTGAAACGTAGATGACCAAAACATGTATCCATTTAACACATATATCAACACTTGTGCCCATTTTTCCTTAACCTGTGCTACACTGCAGTTGCAACATGAAAAAGGGCATCCAATTGTTTCGTCCCAAGAAGAGACTGGGATCATATTCTACTCCTTGGTGACTTGTGGGTAACAGCCATGAGTTGTGTGCTCAGAATTCCTACCCAAAGTGCAGGACACGATTTGGATACACTGTGAGTCTTCAGAAACACACTTACCAAAAAACTGTGTAGACAAGCTGGGGGTAAAATGTCGAGGACAGTAAAGAATAGCTACCTAACTGAATAAACTACAAAAGGACAGACTCGCATGGAATTCATTGACATTTTTCTATACCAGAAGAAATTGTCACAAAATTATTTTCTTTTCTGACATTTGCCCTTTGTAGAACAGTTATTTGACTTTGTCACTGTGCAAAGATAGAAATTCTTCTTGATGAACTAACACTACAGAAATAGCTGGAATTACTTCAGTGCCAGGGACTTCCACCAGTCACAGATCTGCAGACCTGTGGGTGCTTACATTTTGCAAAGCTTCCCTAGAAGACTCAGTGTTTTCAATCCACGGTGAAATTAATCTTATTGTCCTTCTTAGGTCGTTTACTTGGTTTTAACTTGTTCTCATTTGTGTTTAAAGGAATGAGTAACACTTAAAGAAAACGGCCACAATTTGCCAGGCTTAATCTTAAATCTATTTTGAATAAATACGTGAAACTCAAAGAAAAATGAAATATACCGTTACCTTTCATGTAATCTTTTTAAAGATTAAAAGAATAAAAATCATTGAAGAGTTGTGATGTGGGCCTTCAGTTATTTGCTCAGGGGAGAGTCGAATACACATACATGGCATTGCTGTGATATCTGGGATCACTTCTTCAGAGGGAAATACTAAAGGATGGAAAACAAACCTTATTTTAACTGTCAGATTGATCTCCTCAATGTCTGTAATTAATCACAGTTACTGCTATAAAGTCACTGAGAGCTCTCTCTTAAGGAGGTTATATGGTAATGAAACAAAGTTATACCCTTCATGTTCTTTTCATAAATTGTCAACAAATATACATGTATATGAGCTGTCTTCCAACTGAGCTTTTCAGAAGTTAGTAAGGCATTTAAAACTACTAAATACTGACAAAGCAAAAACATAAGTGACCTTTGAACCCTGCAAGGATGTTTTCTCTTTGAGTAATTTTTTCTTTGCTTGAGGATGGTTCAGAGCTGTATGCACAGAATAATATTTTGCCACTGACTGTCACCTTGGACACAAGTAGAATGAAAGAATTAATCTCTTATCTGAATTTGTATTAGATTACATTGCAGCAATAGATGTAACATGATACGATTAAAAAGTATAGGCAGAGGGCAGCATGAATCATTAATAAAGGAGATTTTTATGAGTTGGCTGTTGGTAGAAATCCACTGTCATGACACATTTTTTAGTTTCTGTAAAATAACTTGGGTGTGGCAAGCTGTTCATTGTATTTATACTTATAGTCCTACAATATGAAGTACTTCATCTTAACTCTGCCCAGAAAGGCTGTTTTGAAAGTTTTACTGTAGTTATTACACTGTGCCTGCAATGTGACCAAATATTATAATCATGAGAGCTGCTCATTCTGGTTTTGAGTAAAAAGGCCTAAATTCATCACAGTTCAATGCAGACTAAGTTTATGCCCCCAAATATTCATCTAACAACCTAAACACTGTTTCATCTCACTCTTAATTGACTACCAGGATGACCTCAAGAAATCTTCAGGAGTGGAGATGACAGCAATCTTCACACTGCTTAGGGTAGGTTTTATAGAGATTTGAGAAAGTACTGAAGTTACTTTTGCTCTTATTCCATTTCCATCTCTGGTAGGTAACTGAGCACTGGTTGGTTGAAATGACAAACATGGCTATTAACAAATACGATTGTATTTCTTTGTACGGTGTTCCATGTACAATGTACGTTTCTGGATTCCTATTTGATGTTGCAAAGTACTCCCTTGCTTTTTTCCAAAACTATTAAACTTGGTAACTATACTTTTTGGCTTGATTTCTACCCCATTGATAGGAACCTTGCTGCTGGGAAAAGGAATAAATGCAACAGTAAAGAAGGGACTGGACAGAACCCCAAAAGATACCTCTCTTAGCCCTGTAAGCATTGCACATAGTGAATTGCTACAGTCATAAGGGAAGATTCTTAGAAGTTATGGGTTGTTCCTGGAGACAATAATCTACCAATGTTTCTGAAATTATATTTAAAGGGTAGACAAGGGGGAATATTCTTTTTTCCTTAGAGCAAATATTTATTAATCTCTGAGAAACAATTTATCAACTTTTAATAATTTATTGCTCAATTTCAAAACAATTGCAACATAGGAATTTGCCAGATTATGCTTTTCCTTTGAAAACTCTTCTTATATATTTCTTCCACACATGCATAAAAATCACAGGTTGCCTCTTGCTGACAGTGCAATGCTACCTTTTCATTTTAAAAGACAAAGGTCAGTGCTACATGTTTGTTACATTCAGGTAGAATTTGTGTGCTGTATCTTATTTTCTAAATTCCTGCTGTCAAGAGAAGAGAACAGGGTCCTCTTTTGGTGTTTGTGTGTGCTGGAAATTACTACTTTATATATATCTAGAATAATTCTTGCTGTGCAAGGAGACAAGGTACAGAACAACTGGGACCTCCCACAGGTCTTCACAGCATGCAATGCACAACATAGTAGACACTTTTGTTTAAAGTATATGAAAATACCTTCAGAAATCCCAAATTTGGTTTTCTATTTTTCTCCCCAAATCTGACAAGGCCAGCATTTCATAGATTTACAAGTATGAAAGTTGGAATTTTTTTTAAAAAACAGCAAGATATAAAAACAGCAAGATATAAAAACAGCATATAAACAAGGGAATGAAAAAAACCCAAACAGTACTGCAAAGCTAGAAGTACCCCAAAATTGTAGTAAAAATTGCTTTTGGCAGACTACACAAAGTGCTGCTGACAGATAACAGAGTGATCTGTGTCAAAAAAGTGAAGTTGTTGAAAAGCAGGTAGAGGATCTGTGGGTGATATTAATAAATACTATTTTTTAACAAAATCAGTCTCACACTGGCAGAATGCAAAACCATGTTCTGACACTCCCAAGCCTAACTGTACTGGTAAGCTGAGCTAATAGCTATATCTACCTCTCCACCACATGCACCCCTGGAATAGCATGTCATGAAATACAGGAGAGGTATCCAGATTGCAGCTGCATCTACCTCCAATCTACCTATTCATCTTCCTCTATCTACCTCCATTTCACAGTTGCCAAATGTCATTCTCCATGAAGTTCGAAAAAGACAATTTCGGCCATGGCTGCAGCGTTGATGCATGGGAGAGTGAAGACTGATAAAGGCTCTCATACGAGCGGACAGGGACAATCACATTCCTGCTTCAGTTCCTACAACATTCAGCCTGTTTCTCAGGAAAGAGGGAACAGCTGGAATCACCATGAGTCCAATTGTAAACATTTTGAGGAACGTGTAGACCTAATAAGGGAACTGTGGGGAGCAAACAGCACTTCTCTGAGTGGGAAGAGATTATGGTTGACATTTCACTTCCCTTCATAATTTATGAGGTCACTGGTTAGAGTTAAATAATGAGGTTCTACAGTATTTCTGATGATTTTTATTTTTTTTTTATTTTTTTAATGCACTTGTAGCAGAGTTCAGAAAATGAAATCTTTGAGGAAAGAGAAGAAATTTGGAGCAGAACTACTGTTACAGAAGTCCAGCAAAGTAGGCTTTCCTTTCATTGCTACTTTTCTTTTTTGAGTGAAATTGATAAAAATATTAATTCCACTGAGCAGCTGCCTTAGATCCCTGGGTTTAGCAGTCTGATTAAAGATTCTTGGTCCTGAGGTTTTCAATATGTTGAGGGGAAAGTATCAAAGTACTGTTATCATTTGCTGTCTTGGCACTATAAACCAGTGTCCAGATCTTCCAGGGATAGTTAACCTGGCAAGTCCTGCTAAGATTTACAGACCAAGTCCTTTTTCCAGGTCAGTTAGCTCATGGGACTGTCTAGAAGCCCAAAATCACAGACAAAAGGTAATCTACCAGTAATATAAGTAGGATTGCATTAATATTAAATCTGAGATTCATTGGACAGTTATATGAAATACAACCTAGTTGGAAGAATTAGGTGGTGTTTCCTGAAAAAGCTGTCATTCATCTGAATATTTTCAGCCTTTTGAGCCTTTCAGAATGTAATTCAGAAAATTTATTTTCTGGTATTTGATGCAGCTATGCAAGTTTTAAAGATTGCAATTCAAAGAGCTGATTCTCTGTTATCCTTAGGTAATTATTTACTTTTAAGCAAAGTGTTATATTCTGCCCTGCAGGCATTTTACATTTTGTTCTCATTGAAATAAATACAAATTGAAAGCCTCTAAATTTGATGTTTACAAACTGTTGATTATAGAGATACAAAGAAAGAAATCAGTCACCTAAACAAAGAAGTGCAGAGCACATTTAGTCACATGTGAAAACAAAAAGCACATAAAGCTTGTAAGACTAACAATTGTTGCTTATCTTCCTTGTGCAATTAGCTAAGAAAACATTTCCAGTCAGATAATATGAATAGATGAGGGCACAAGTCTATCATCCTATGTTTAATTGTCCATGGTGTAATGTAATAAATCAATATTCCAGGGAAAGCTTTGGAATGACATCACTGAATATATTTCTGAGAGTCCTGAAATTATTATTGATTCAGGGATGTCTTTACTGAATTGTACATATGCAAAGAACTCTCTGCACTGGAAAGCGCCCAGAGTAATATAATAATCTGCAGAATGCTATCAATAACAGCCTGTAAGGCTACCCTCCTATAATTGAAAAAAGGTGTCACATTTACAGTGAGATTATTTATTACATTTTACTTCTCAGTGATGCATGCAGACATATATATTGGTTCCCTTCTTTCGCTAGATGAAGGGAACATTCCCTTCCTGTTATAAGTTTAGTGATAGATGCTGCAGTGATTTAATCCATTGAATCTTGATGTCACTGGAATTTGTATACATTTGGCTTCACACAGAAGTGTTAGAGAAGGATTTGTCCCTTAAATACAGAAAATTAATTGGGATAGGTGGTTTCTAGATCAAATATCAACTTGGATTGCCTTGGTCTGCTGTTGAGTTCCTCTCTTCTGACAACATGTCTCTATTTGTGGCACTTACCACAGTCATATATACGAGGCCCAAAGTAGTCCCCATGATGACTTTAGTTAGAGTGCATGTTGTTTTTCCACATCTCTGCTAAGCTGTTTCAAGGTCTTTCCCACTCTCTTTCCCTGCGACTTTTATCCCTTAATTTAAGAAATACTCTTTAGCAATGGTGGTGTATTTTAGCACTGTCCAATATATGTTAGATCAATCCCAAAAACTCAATTCATATAGGTAAATAACTATCTTATGACATTAACTTTTCACCACTGGTGACCTGTACTACATTCGAAATGGTTATTTTGTGATACTTCAGGATTTATTATTGACATCCTGAAGTAGGCAGTCTTGTTGAAACTGTTGTGTGCATGACTCTGAGGGTAATTTCTTTGTCATTGTAGTTATATATGTCACAATTTCTTTAAAAACGAGGTTACCTCTTGAACTGGTCAGAAATTATTATAGAATGATGTGCCTTAAAGAAGGAAAATTTCCCACTTAAATAGCTGACAACAGCTAAAAGTTTTGTGAAAATATCACTTGAATCACAAGTATCATAAAAAATTCCCCAAATATTTCACTGAATGGAGGCTGTATTATACTGTGTCTGTGGTGGTTGAGTGTTTTGTGGCAAATTGATTGAAGTACTTTGGTTTTACTTAATAGCACATTTTATAACACAAAGTGATCTGTGAGCACTTCATGTCACAGGATATGTAACATCTCCCTCATTTCTAGTTTGGTATGTGAAGAATTGTGGAATCTTCCCATAGAAATGAATTTTCAAGATGAAACTAGGTAGAGTTACAGAAGAAAAAAGCAACACTTAATTTTTCCCAAAAGGAAATGAATTATGGATCTTTGTGTTTAATCCCATTGCAAATATGATTGCCACAGCATCTTATTTGGTCTCTCCACATTGATATGTTCTTTCAACTGTCTAAGCATTCCATGTCCTGTAACAACAATTTTTTACAAAATCACTGAGTTGACTTTTTACTTATGCCTCTTCCCAGCCACAACAAATTCTGCTACCTTTCAGTGATCCTTCTTTTCTGCAACTTTTACATTTCTCTGTTTTTAAATAGTGCAAATAATTTTACAATGGAGAGTCAAATTGCACATCTGCAGTTGTAAGGATTCTGTGTAAATAACCATTTGGTGATAAAGATGAGAACACATGCTCTGAAAAAAGCATATAGTCTGTAACAATAGAATTATTTGTAATATGATGAAGGGAAAGCAAAAAATAAAGTGTGTGTAAATCAAATAAACTGACGACTAACTAGTAATTAACATAAGTAATATAGTTTTGCAATAAATTGAATATACAAAATGTACATGAAGAGGTTTAGCAATTACAGTAAAATAATTTGAGCAGGATTGGTATTTCAGAAATAAACTCCAGTATAAATGTACAATGCAGAACTGCCACCAGCTAACTACAAAAATTCAATTCATGCTCCATTGCTTTCAGATGTATTTGAAATGACAGAAATTGACTGCCTCCTGGGTTAACTAGCAGAATAACAAATTACATGCCAGCTCAATTTAGACAACGGAAAGGGCATCTTCACTTTAAAGAGGGAGATAAAAAGTTTCCAAATACAGTATAGACAACTGGCTGCTTCATGAAAGTGAAGTGAAAGTGTATTGTTAAATGTTTTGTATGCTATATTGCTATGACAGCAAAGACCACTAACACCTGCTCTGTGTGGGTTACATAGAGCAACTGTATGTTCATGAGCATTTTTGTAAATGGAAGTCAGAGTGTGATGAATGCAATCACCATTTTCTGAGCTTGTGTTTTCCAAATCAGCTACTGTTTGTATTTCAATAACAAGCACAGTTTGCTGCAATTTTCACTTTCTTGCCAGGTGATTTTAGATAAATGCTAAATTTGATGTAGATCACCACAGTTTGTCAAACACTGAAAAAGCTGATCACTTACCATATAGAAAAAAAACCAATTTATGGTATGTTTATTAGTGTGTATGATCTATTGAGTTGGGGGTTCTCTCTGATGTAATAAAAGAGTATTTGGAATAGGTCTTATTCCAAAGAAATCATTCAACAGCTTGTGTATAAGTTGAGTTTTCCATACAGGAAGGGTAGATCACTAGATGTAACTTCTACCAACAAGGAAAGCCAAGATGCTTCATGCTGCCAAGATCAGAAAATAGTCACGAAAGTAGAAACAAATTCCTAACTTGGATAGTTTGGTCTTCATTCCTAACATGGATGCTTTGATCTTCCTTAAATTTCATTTTTCCTGAACCAGTCTCCCATCAGCAATATAATGGAAATAATAATAGTATATTTTTCTCTTAAAACATATGTGTACTGGGAGACAAAATACAGTTGTTTATGTTACTGCAGGACTTCAGCATTATCTTTCCATTCTTTAAATGTTTCTTCATTTCTCTTTAAGTTTAACAAGTAGGTAGAGAGGACATCCTTCAGGGCTGTCTAGTGATGGAATCTGACCCCTTGCTTAATACTCATTCAGAGTGAAAAAAGAAAAAAGTAAACAAATCGTCCCCAAACCCTGTTTTTGTGATGATCCTTTGCATCAGGTATGGGACTCCATCTGGGCTAGAATGAAGATCACAGGTTCATAGAATGGATTGTGTTGGAAGGGACCTTAAGGTCATCTAGTTCCAACCCCCCTGACACTAGACCAGGTTACTCAAAGCTCCACCTGACCCGGTCTTGAACAAAGGATGGGATTCTTCCTTTCTTCCTTTCTTTCCCTATTTTCTGCCAAAGCACTCATCTGGTATTACACAAGTTGATAAATTTACTCATTCCTCTTATTCTACTGTTTATTCTACCTGTGTGTGTGAAGAGTGGTCCACAGAAATATTGGAAAGGTGGATCTGCCCTTGCCAACCAAAATGCACTTGGACAGGAGGTAAAATGGGAAGCATCATGAAGCCACCTCGTTCCAGGTGGTGCTCAGGATTTTATTCACCACTAGGAAAAGCATCATCATTAGATTCCTGCAGTCTGATAGGAATATTGTATCACTCAAGAACAGTACAAGAAGACCTGCCTGTAAGTTGTGGATTTCTGGATCGCAGGAAACATTACAGGAGTAAAAAACATCAGGACTGGCACTTCATCAGATTTACTTCTTAGCTATTCATTCTCCCAAGACATTTAAGAACAACGTTTGTGCTTATACCCTGTTACAACTACAATAAGTGTTCCACACATTTCAAGTCTTTTGACTACAATCATTCAGTCTCCTTCCCGGAACCTTTTGTTTCATTGTCATGGCAATTTGTGACTATTTCCAATGCCTCAATTACTCCATCAACACTTTCTTTGATGGCTAAAGCAGATAAATATATTTTAGGCTATGTTTCTCCAATTACAATGATTTTTATGGAAACTGCACATAGCAGAACTTGAACGTCTTTCATAACATTTGGAACAATCTTAGAAAATGTTTATATTATCTTTTCATGCCTAGTTCCAAGTTTTCCTCAGTACATTAATCCTGTTGTAATATAAGTCACCTGTTAAAAGAATGAAATACCTAAATTTTAAAACAGGGGACACAAAGCCAAAGTGTACACCCACATACATTCTTTCAAATGAAACTCTATTGATTGATCAATCTATTGACTGATGTTTTTATGTGCAAAAATTTAGGGAACACCTCTTCTAAGAGAAAAAAAGACCCCATGTTAACACCAGCACAAACACAAATGTGTTTGTTAATGACTTTTTACTCTCACAATGCCTATGTGATATAAGCCGAATTAGACAACAAAGATACGTAGGCAACAAAGTATGTTTGTGGTTAAAATATAATCTAATGAAAGAGCAAACATTGCCACATGATTTGCAGGGCCAATAATTGACATATGTCTAATATTGAAGAACTGAACCACCCTTCCTCAATCCTTCCTGAGAAGAGCTGATCATTATTTCACAGCCTACACCGCGTTCATACAACAAGACCATTGATGAACATGTTTTGAATAGACATTATAAATTGTTCACAAGTGATTAATTCCACAGAAAAACAGGAATCGATCTACTACATCCATTTATCACTTCATTTTCCCCATAGATGGTGGCAAATCATGCCAGTGGAGATTACTAATACTATTGGTGAATATGAACCACTCCATTCCAGATATTGACACAGTTATTTAGAACAGATGCTTCAGCCATTCGGATACACGGGGGAAATTAGAAATGTTCAATACTCCTCAACTTTATACTTTTACCAGCGATAGTGAAAATGTACTGAAGTGTAGCATAATCATCACGGGAAATTCAGTGCAAGAGAGAAATCTTATTTTTCTAGTGCTTCCTGCTCCCATATAGAGTCATACTGCAGAAATATGTACATTACAGCAGAACATTTTGTTCCTAGGTCACCAAGGGGGATGAATTCAGCAAGTCAATCCCATGAATCCTAGCCAAGAAGCCTTCAAATTGATAGTCCCATTAAAAGAACTGCAATTAACACAGTGTTGTAGATATAAAGATAATAAACATAAATGCAGTATCATTAGGAGTTGCATAGTATAAATGGTTTAGCCTTTCAGATTAACAGTTCACTTCCATGGCCATTTCTATTAAGTAAGCCAGGCAGAAAGTTTTACAACTACTTACATATATGGTTCTTTCACAGAAAATTAGTATTTAAACCTAAATACTACCAATGCAAAATTAAACAATATTCTATCTAATCAGCTCATAAATCATGATAATGAATATGATATATGTACATAACAATTGTGTGAAAAACAATAAAAAAGCCAGGATGGAACTTCATCATCCCTCTGGTGAGACACAGACAGCTTTACGAGCGAATGTCATTACTATTCCAAACTCCATAGACACAGTGAACAGCTATGTCACCTAGGAACAAAAATCCCTGTCAAAACCACAATTAAAGCATCAGTGAGCACAAAATAATTTTGGGGAACACCCGAAGCTATCTTTAGCATGAATTTCAGATGTTGCATGTGATCATGGGGCACAACAACGTGGATATTTTTACCATTACCTCCTTCTCCTTTACAGATCCATTTTTAATGAGAAAAGAGTGACAACATATGTAAAAGACACAAAGTCACTTTGCTTAATCTTGTCTGGGGGGGACAGAGCAGATCTTCATGCAGTAGTGAGTGCTATGATTTGCCTTAAACATCTGCTGAAGATCTATTAGCCTTTCAGTATTGGACAACATAAATAATGTCTTCCTACTGTATGGGCTACAGACAAGGCGAGTTGTTTAACTCAGACAGACACAGCTCTCTGCTCTTTGTGCTAAGATGATGTTGCTGCTTAAAACACCATCATTTATTTTTAGATTGCAGCTTTATTCTAGTGCTTATTATTTAAAGAAAGGAAGTTAAATCAAAACTTCTTTTTCCACTTCAGATATAAAAACCACATTTACCTGGTCCTTTTACATTCTCTCAAGCTTCTTTAGGGGATGGTATAGAATAAAATTTTTGAGAGAGTAATTCACACTTCATCTAAAAGCATTTTTGTCAGGAGCAAATTTAACAAGCTCTGAAGCTGCATCTCAGAGATCTTGAGTTTAACAACAATACTTCCAATCAGCTTAATTTGTATGCTACCAGAAACACAGAGTTCTTATGAAAGCATCTTGCAACCTTTTCTGGCTAATGATACTTTGGTGTAACCAGTATACCCTTCCTAACATATTGACTACATAAGAGAGAAGAAGAAGGAGATAAAAACCCTAGCTCCAAGGAAAGCATGAAAAATATGTTAAAAATACAAATAAATTCTTTTAAAACAGAACTCACTCTATGTGTTTGTTTGGAGTAACTTAATTAAATGCTTATATCCAAATACTCATTTTAATGAAATTACATCTTTTTCAACTTAGAGGATAAAGTTGGAGTAATTTTATACAAAAACATAACCACTCCTGGCTTTCTCAGTTTCAAAATGTCTATTGAAATAGGAAAGTTTTTGGAACAAAACCTCTATGTATCATGGTTTTAATTCAGCAAAACTAAAACACAGCAGAATTATGTTTGAAGCTAAAATGTTCTTCTTTTTCATCTATCTAATAATTTGCTTCAAACAGAAAGGGAAGTCCACTGTGATGTGGCATAGTTGGAAGCAGATATGCCATAGCTAGACAAGTAATTTCTTTTATATGCACCTATTTCCTTTAGCATTATACATGAGATAAAGAAAAGCTGAAAAGGGAAACTTCAAAAGAAAATAGTAACTTATAAAATCAATGTACTGTCTTATCAACTTGTACATCACCTTTTTAGTCAGAAAAAGATTTCTGCAGTCCATCTTTCTGCCTACATCCCATAGTACTAGCTTTTGTAAGACTACTTATTCATCCTCTTCTCCTGAGTAGTTTTAACATGAAAAAAACCACATCATCTTTCTGTGAATTTTATTTTACTTTTCCCCCTTCACATTTCCTAAGGTCTTTTTGACTCAAAGCTGGATCAAGATTTCTCAGAGGTTTATGGAAAAAACAGTTTTGACTTCTATCCAAGCAAGCAGGGTTTGGCACAGAGGCCTGGGTTCGACAATTCTAGGGGTATGGCCATGCAGCATCCCCCAACTGCAGCCCACTTGCTGCTTACTCCCAATTCCTCCACAACAGCATCAGATGCTGCCAGTTTGGCTCTCCTCAACTCTGGCTCAGATAAAATAGGCAACAGGGATGTTGCTCTTTCGTTCTTCCTTTCTCCATGCAATCCATTGCCCACTGCAGCTGCCAGCTTCGCCCACGTCTGCAGCCAGCTCTGATTAGCTGAAATTTTACTAAAAATCTGAATCTCTAGAGTTAATACCAAAAGTCAGAGAGGATTGCAGTGGGGTTTGGATGAAGTCTATGTATTAAACTGGAATCTGCAATCCAGCATTGTTGATATCTAAGGTCATACGAGGTCATGAGATATTCCCCTTGCTGCAGGAAATAAGGGTACAGCATTTTCCCATCCCCACAGCTCTTCTTGCCCTCCTCCTGGACCAGATGAGCTCGCAGGAAGAAAAGGATTAATTAGTATCAGCTACACCTCTGTTTTTCACAAGTGTCTGCCTTTGTGAAGCAGCTGTGCCAGGATTGAGTGCTTTTATGGTCTACTGAGTCAGTCAGAGCACTGGAGTCCTGTAGGACCAGCACACATCATGGCCCGGCAGGGCTGGAGGGATTTGGAAATACTTTCTAGATGCTGTGTCTGGGTCACTTCTCAGACACCATTGCTATACAGTGTGTGTTACAGGGTGGTATAATACTCTTTTATCTCTCCAACCAACACTTTCTTCCAAAGGCTTAGAATCATCCTCCAGGTATTCCTTTTTTTTTTCTTTTTTTCTTTTTCTTTTTCTTTTTTTTTTTTTTTTGTGGTTGTATCAGTAATTTGTTTAATATATGCTAAAGAGAACGTGTACTTTTCTAATTATATCAACTATGAGCTGAGATATCCTTTGTTCCCAGTGCATGGGAAGACAAATTGCCATTCACAGCAAGGTTAGTGACTGGGCACACCACCTTTCATGTACCCTAAATATTTCATAATCAGACTACAACATTAATGTGCTTTGCACAATGGAGGGAGACTGCAGCAGTGTGTCTAGAGAGCAGAACTACTGCGGATAGATCTAAATTCTGTGTGGAAAAGAAAGAAACAAAAGAGAATACACATGCTCAATTAGCCTAATTAATCGAAATTCTTCTGTTCAATGGGTGTCCTTTAACCTTCTACAGTCATTAGTAATTTTTGTATGTGTGCATAACCTTTACATTTTCTAAAGAGGCTTCTACTTCCTATACAGATCAAAACTGTGAATTCTTCCCTCCCCATCTACTTTAACAGAAGTGTTTGTGAAATGTATGGAGAAACTGGTTGTTGAACCTTGGCTTTGGCAGGAACGTTTCCTTTCCCTGTGTCCCTTGTGAAGCACTAAAATCAGATTCAAAAGCAGAGCTATTGACATGAAAATAAGATTTCAGTCAGCTTAGCCATTTTAAAATTCATTATTTTCTCCTTTTGTAAATGATGTGTTTGATTTCCTAACTTACTTGCTGAAAAGTTGTTCACTTTTTTTTTCACTTTCTTATATTTTTAAAAATTCGAACTTTGGCAGAGTAGTGACTGTGCTCAAGTGTGACACTGTAGCCAAGAAGTGCTTAGGAAAAATTAAAGCCACCATGACTCCCAATGTACTACAGTGGCATTGCAGGAGGAATAGTTTGGCCCTAAATGTCCATCCTCCACTGCTAAAAGAAATTCAGTTCACTCTGCATCTCCAGCATACTAGAATATTTTCCACAACTGATATATTTACTTTATGCTAATAAATGCTGTTGCCAGGGAAACCAGCCCTTTTCCCACTAATCAGGCTATGTTTAAAAGGCAGTAACTTGCAGATATTATAGTATCATGGTTAAAAACTTGTCCTTGTGGATAGGAGACATTTCCTTCTGTGGGTCAGCTGCCTTGTTTGATGCTCAGGTGAGGTACCTGGCCTCTTAAATAACTCAGCAGAATTTGTCTGTCTTTGTTCAAATGAATATTTAATACATTATTCCCAATGAAAAAGTTTTCAGTTTATCCCTAGCTAAAATATCTAGCTTGATGAAAACATGCCTTGGTACACAGGTAGAAGTTCTTCCTGCAAAAGCTGGGTGACTTGACTGATGTCTCTCACATCTCAAGGGCATACAGAAAGCATACTAATTTTTTTGTGAGTTTTCTCATAGACAGAAAAAAAAGAATTAAAAAGCTACCCTGAGAAAAAAGGTCTGAGAATAACAAAAAAGAGCAAGAGTTTCTTAGCTGCTGAGGTGGCCAATCTAGCATCTTTAGTTGCATTTTCCTCCTGAGTAGTTTATAGAAGTCACTGCTTAACTAATTCTATTTTATTATTTAACAAGGGTTCCTTGCCTTGGGTGACTAACTCTATACTCCCAAAGGGGACCCTCAGGGACTAATTCAAGGCTGCGAATTCACTAGAAATCTGGGCAGCCAATTTGATGCTCAGCAGTGAGTAAACTGAACACTTGTGACAATCAAGGTCTAATTGAAGCCGACAATGTTTATTTTCTAGAAAGAAAATTCAGATGACAAGGGTGATTTCATTTGCAACTCACTAAAACATGATCTTCCTCCTAGGACAGTGTTTGCCCTGTGTGTTAGATACACCGTAATCTCTTCTTCCATTTCGTTCACTTTGTAGAAAGATCATTTGTCAGTAATAAGAATATAGTTTAGAAATTAAATGTTAAGATTCTTCATCGTAGCCTCTGTTTTCTGTGGTTATTGTACATTTGTTTTACATTCTGTTCTTATGATTATTCATCATAAGAATACTCACATCGCTGCTTATGTATTCATGTAGAATAATTCTAGGCAGACATAAGTTCTTCTTGACTTTCATCTAAGTTTCGAGCCCTTAAATTAGGCAGAAAATGATTAAATTAATTTAACTAAATGCTATGGAAAGAAAATAATATATAATTGGTTTAGTTCTCAGTTTATAGAAAATTCTGATAAATCTATAGACTTCTCCCTCTTTTTCAAATATCTGTATATTTGCTTCATATTCAATCTGGACTGAAGGGAATGAAAGATTTCAGTTCTACTGGTTTGTATGCATCTGTAGCAAGTATCTTCTTTTGGGCATAGAAGGGTACTTTTGCTAAGAATCTGGTAACTTTTCGTTGGGTTCTGAGTAGATCTGATGGGTTCAAAGACATATTCTGCTAAATTTCAATAATTTGGAAAAGAAAATATGAGATGATGGTGACAGACAGGATTTCTAACATTAAATTTGAAGTGTGACAATGTAAAAGACCTGGAACTCCATTTTCCTAGACAAAATAGTCTGCACAGTGCTGCTACTGATACTGTATGAGAAGCATAGAGGCTGGATTTGACTCAGAAGTCACTGAAATTATAATTTTGTGTAAAACGTCGAAGATGAGTTAACAGCTGGGGACTACCATATGTGAAACCTTGTGCTGCTACCAACTCTCATCCAGTTATCTCAGAGGGTCATGCTGTAGCAGAGCTGCAGCATTAATATGAGCTGCTGTGCCTATGCTCAAATATAACTCTGTGTTCACTCCAAAAGGGACTTGGGAGCTTAGTCAACTTGTTCTTAATGCAGACATTAAGCCCCTCTCTTAGCAGAATTAGGCAGTCTTTAGTAAGCAGTTGGATAATTAAAAGCAAATCCTTCATATGCCATCACAGCAGGACCATCAAGGACACAGAATTAGACTAAACATGCAAATTTCTAATGGACTTCTGTGTGTGTTCAAGCTTCAAGGGACCTATACAAATGATCCCACTTGTGTAAAGTATAACAGAAGTATTATGACTGTTGATATTAATAAGATTTATACTGCTTTTTATGTACAAAATTCTGGCTCAAGTCCAGGCAGAACTTCAGGAGAGTTTAAGTCAAGGCAAAGCCTGTAGCCAGGACCACAGTATAGATCCATCAACTTTGACACTTAATTGTAAGGTGGTAATACATGTGTATAATATTCTGTAACTTTTTTTATGTGTTACTATATTAATACAGTGACTGTTAATAAAATAATATTTCAATTGACATTCTAGATCAGATAAAAGCACGTATGAATTGGTTTTAAACATAAAATTCAAAAATAATGTATGCTTATAAAAATGTCATTGTGTTCTTCAGGTATGGTTTTGAAACATTCACACTTGTATTTATGTCTATAAAATTTAAATGCACTACCCCTTGTGATACACTAATGTATTTTCTCTTATGCTTTAATAACACTGATAGGTTAGCACAGCAGCCTGTGTACTGTGGAAATTAGAACACTTCTGCAGTGTGTTAGCAACTAAAGAGGCTTCTGTTGACAGAGGCAAAATCCCTGTGCTCAGTCTTCAGATTTTTCCATAAGGTACCTCCAGGTTATTTAGTAGTTCTCTACAGTTCATTTCCTTCTCTTATTTGTGCAGCAGGAGATTTGCCTCTCAATTCTTATCAGAGGAAATAGAAAATAAGATTAAATAAATGATTCTGTGACTCTGTGATTTGCATTGAATAATTTTGGGGATTTTATACTTGCTTTTTGTTGCCCATTAAATATTTATACCCTCAGTTTTATATTGAATGGTGCATTTCCACTTTCCCAAGAAGTATCATGTTAGTTATGAACTACTTGGCAGTTAATACATATTATGTAGGTCATAGCATGTAATTTTTTATTATATCCCTGTAAGTACATTTATTTCTTACTGTTTTTTATGTAGCTCTGACAGTTTTGATCAATGAATTCTTGTTTACACATAACACAATAATGTTTCCTTAAAGTCTGTCAGAAAAAGAAGCAAATGCTAGTAAGTATCACATAATATATCCTCAACATATGAAAAGCAAAAAAAAGAATAGCTTCTTAAACCAACATTTAGTTAAAATTGTAGGCAAAGCAACGGCCCTTGTTTCCTTCTATTGGTCTTTAATGACAAAGAGAACATCCATTTTTTTTTGGATATAGGAAAGAAACAGTAGGCACAATTCAGGCTGAGGATTTCAATGTGTTCGCTAGGGGAATATTCCTTTGGTATCTGTCTCTGTTGGATCAAATCCTGTAAACAGTGAGAAAAATCTGCTCCTTTGGCCTCACTGAAGTCAAACCTCTATTTCAACAGGTTTTCACAGCAACATGAAGCCATGTAAAGCTGTTGGAGCATTAATGGTATAACCTGGTTAAATCCAGAGAATGAAAAGAGCAGCATGTTCTCACCAGCTGCAACTATTACTCATTTTTTCTTTTGACAATCCTCCCATCAAATGGGATTACAGCTATATATGGTTCATTTGTGTCGTAGTGGTTACCTTGAATGGTTAAAATAGGGGTGAAATTGGCTGTCATCTTTAAAAACTGCCAGATGATGTATTTGAGCCTTTTAAGCAGGACTCTCCATTGCTTATGGTTATATTGACAACAAAACCTGAGTGTAAAATTTGGCTTTAGTTGAAAAACATTGAATCTGTAGAGTCAGGATTGATACATGGCTGCAGGAATTAGATCTAGAGAAGACAATTTAAACCTTTAAAGATATGTAGCTTTGTTGCAGTGGAGGAGCTTAAAATACACTGAGACACACAGCCTCAAAATATGTCTGAAATCAAAATTTTTTTTTTTTTTTTCCAGAAACAGCATTACTGTTATTGGGTTTTGTTTCCTAAAGTGGGGAAGACTAGGCAGGTATTACTCATTCATTCATTTGCTGAATAAGTTTGTTAATGGGACCATATCAGCACTTTTTGAACAATTCCTTAGAATGGATTTGGAAGTGCTCAAGTGCTTTTGACAGAAAATGGTGTTTTAAAGTTTAAATACTTTTATGACGAATTTTTGAGGCAGGTGGTGGTTTGATTAAATTTTTAAGAGACATGATTATGCAAAGATTGTGAAAAAAAACATGCATACATTTCTAAGCTATTTCTCAATAAAATTAACCACTGTTTTCTTTGTGAAGAATGTCTTGGGACTTGGAGTGTAACTTCCCTGATTTTTGTGGGTTTTTTTCTATTTAGATGTGATTAGGTAAGTTAAAACTAGTTGTGACTAAGATCTGAAATCCATATTTGTCCGAATACAGAGTTTTGGAAAGGTTTAAGAAATTTTTTTATTTGTTTGGCATTGTGGGATTTATTTCTTTTTTGGTGGTATTCTGTTTTGTCATATTTGGTTTTGTGTTTTGGTAGTAGCATGAATGATTTAATTATCTAGATTCTCTAAATCTGAAGTGAGGTTAATGTTATTCAAACCGTATAACATAGCAAGAATCTCATATACTCAAATACCAGCAAACCTTATTAAACCATAAATTATCATACATTTAAATATCCCAGTGGAAAGATAAAGTGAAAGAAATGCACAACAACCAGCTGCTTCGTAGGGAGTATTGAGCAGTCCATATTACCAAGTGCAAAAAGCATCCAGGCACTATGTGAAGGGTTTGAAAGCAAGTTGATGATTTGTTGACAGGCTGCAATTAACACAGGAACCAGAATTTATACTCCTAAGTTTGTTCTCTCCATTATTGTAAGATCTGGATTTCCATAAACCATCTAGAGACAATGTTTATATGAAATGATCAAGGACCAGAGGTGGGAGCCCAATAATGGGATTGATCTGTTTATATGAGCCATTTAAGGGTTCAATGGTATTTTTTATATCTGTTTACAGGATACACTATATATCTAAGTAATATATATAAATAAATATTAAAATATATATAGAGAAATCACAGTTTCTCCCATCCTTTTAATGTTAAAATAGATATGCAGAATAAATTGCCATCTGGAGCAAATAACTCTAGAGGCTACCCCTGCAGTGACTACCTCTTAACAGCATGAGAACCCAAATTTCTTTACATTGTAAATGAGAATTAGGAGATTCCCAAAGTGGGGTTTTGTGGCAAGTTCAAGTTGTCTTGGTGTAGGAATTTCTTCAAATCAATCAGATTGTTCTAGAGACAGAAAAAATCCTATAAAGCAGTTAGGATAATGATCACACTGCATAATGATGTTCCCAGCTCTCAGTGATACTCTCATGTCACTACATGCTGACCTGCTTCCTAAACACATCTATCTCTATACTATGATTCTCCTTAGGCTTCTTACAAGCACAGTGGAGAAAGTCATGGATCCAGGTATGGAGCTGCTGGAGCTCCATTCATGGAGCTGCACGAAACAGAAAAATAGTTTGCTCTGTAAAGGTTGCCAAGAGACTGGTTTCATAACTACACACTTAAGAGTACTTGTCTCAGACCTCAATGAATGAAGTTCAGGTTCTAGCAAAGTCTGAGCTGAAATAGTAGATGATAAATTGTTCTGACTCAGAACTCCACAAAATGAGTTTCTGAATCCCCAATCCTCCTGGCAAGTGCACTGGTATGATGCACAGTGCTGAATGAAACAACTACTGTAAGATTTACATTTCCAGTCTATATTGGTTATGCATTTTTTGCTCTTCATCTTGATGTATCCACCCTGGGCACATGATTCAAGTTGCTGGATACATTAAACTGATCCAAGAAACATCTACAATGAGCTGTATATCCTTATTTGTGTATAGGATGAGTTACGTACCTCCTGGCAAATATCATGCATCAAGGTGACAGATATCCCTGTAATATACGTTACTTGGAAGGCAATTCAGTGCCAGGAGAAGAGTTGGAGGAAAGGGCCAGGTAATTTGTCACTGGGGATACAAGAAATGAAAGAACATAAAAATGAAACAAAGTCTACAAAACCAGCTGTTCTGACAATGGCTACGTGCTTATTTTAAGAGAACTGGCAAAGCACTGAGAAAAAAATTGCCAAAGAGCAGAGAAATCCCAAAATGTGGACAAAAAAAGATGACTAGCACAGCACAGCACTGACCACATTAGAAACCAGAATAAACAGCAAGTGCTAAATAGGAGGTGAAAGTATGGCTGCGAAGATACAGAAGCAGTTCCCATGGGTGACAAAATATCCCAGAGAACAATGCTAAAAGAAACTTAGGACAAAAAATAATTTTATTTTCTGCCTTCATTAACTGACATTGTACCATGAAAACTTGGGTTTGCCTCTTTTGCTTTTTTCCTACCCATAAATGTCTTTGGTCACTATGTTTTCTGTAGAAATAGAGTGTTAAACCTTTCATTGAAATACTATCCACTGCAGTACAAAATACATTCTTATTTATGAAATCCCATTAATACAGATATATACACACCTCTTTAACATACCTATAGAAAAGTAGATTGAATGGAATCTAGGCTGCAAAATATTCCACAGATACCATGAAATGTATGAAACAGTTTTGGTCCAGCAAACAGAGATTGGCATCCTCGAGTTATTGCATTGTAAGGTGGACCTTCATTATAAAACTGATTGATATTTTTTTCTAACATATTTCTGACTTATTTAACACTGAAGATCATAGAATAGTTTGAGACAGAAGGGACATTTAGATCATCTAGTCCAACTCCTCTGTCATGTACAGGGGCATCTTTCACTAGATCAGGTTTCTCCAAGTCCTGTCCAACGTGACCTTGAACACTTCCAGTGATGGGACATCAACAACTTCTCTGTGCGGCCCATTCCTTTGTCTCATCACTCTTACAGTAAAGAATTTCTTCCTTATGTCAAATCAAAGTCTACATCTTTTAGTTTAAAACCATTACCCTTTGTCTTACCATTACAGGCCCTGGTAAAAATTTTCCATTAAGTATTGAAAGGCTGCAATAAGATCTCCCTGGAGGCTTCCCTTCTCCAGGGTTAACAGCCCCAACTCTCTCAGGCTTTATTCATAGGAGAAGTGTTCCAGCCCTCTGATCATTTTTGTGGATCTCTTTTGGACCAGCTCTAACAGGTTTATGTCTTTCTTCTGCTGGAAGCCCCAGAGTTTGATGCAGTACTCCAGGTAGGATCCCACAAGAGCAGAGTGGATGTGAAGACACAACTTCCTTGACCTTCTGGCCATGTTTCTTTTGATGCAGTCCAGGATGTGATTGGATTTCTGGACTGTAAGCACACATTGCTGGCTCGTGTTCAGTTTTCATCCACCAGTACTGCCAAGTCTTTCTCTGAATGGCTGCTCTCAATCACATCATTACACAGCCTGTACTGATACTGGGGATTTCCCCACCCAAGTGCTGGACCTTGCATTTGGTCTTGTTGAACCTCATGAAATTCACACAAGCCCACTTCTCCAGCCTGTCATGGTCTCTCTGGATGACATCCCTTCCCTCAAGTGTATCAACTGTACCACTCAACTCGGTGTCATCTGCAAACTTGATGAGGGTGCACCTGATCCCTGTCTATGTTGTTGATAAAGATATGATGTAGTACTGGTCCTAGGACAGACCCTTGAGGGTCACCACTTTTTACTGGTTTCTACTTGGACTGTGGAATGAAGATGAATTGCTGTATTCTTATAATAACCAGCTATTAATTTATTTATTTTTTCCTGTAAATGAATAACAGATGTGTCAATGCTTTATTTACTGGATGATGTTCAGGGCCTGTTTTCCTAAAAGAATTGTTCATTTCTAGACCTCTGTGAAAGACTATTATTAGAATATTATTTTCTTGAGAAATGCTGTACCAAAGAAGTTTTTCCATTTACAGAACTTTTATTGATGGGATAGAATCGATTTCAAGGTGAGTTGTTTTCAGTTCACTGACAAAATAGCAAACAGTATAGAAAAAACAAGTTTATTTGTTTTCAAGATCAGTTAACTTAATTTGTCAATTTAGAGATCCCTCGTACTTAGGAAGTCAAAGACAGTCACAAGAAAGAATGAAGGAAAATGTTTGAAACTGAGCTCCTAATCTTTTTTTTGTGGTGCCAAAACCTCTTCTACACAATGCTTTCCAAAGGTGGGCAGATTATGAAGCAGGTTGCATCTCAAAAGGCAAGATTATCATCCATGAGACTTGCTATAATACTCTAATGATTAGGAAGAAATTGTCTAACTCATTCCTATGCCTTAATTAGGTAAATACTGTATTTCTTACTATCAGGCTGTTCACATTTCTACTACAATTGCAGCTGTTGACTATATGTAGCAACATACCGCATGTAGAGAACAGACTACAGCTGTGGGGCTACAGAAGAAAAAGGGACATATAGAACATAATCTAAACTTTTTTGTGATGCATGCACCCCACTTATACTCTACAAATATAGAGTATGTTGTCTGTGAGGCACAGAATAGACTTTCTGAAAAGTCAACTGCATTGAAAGCATGCAGACTGTCACTCTACTAAGACCAAACTCATTGTCCAGTTGGAGCCAACGTTATCAGGAACAACAACAAATATCTCAATGACACAAAATGCATTGCTGTCAAGTCTGAAGTCTTTTCACTAGACATAGGCAATGAAGCTAGTAAATCTTCAGTCATAGAGGTTGTCTTTGTATTCAGACATGGCACAGAGATCTCTACAGGGTGATTCCTTCCTAAAGTATTTGATGTCAGATGATGTACCTTTCAGGGATGCCTACACTTGAGATGAGAAATTATATTTAATGCTGTGAAAGAGTAAAGCATTCTCCCCTTAACCTTTTTGATAAAAAAAAAAAAATGAAGCAAATCTAAGTTTAAAACCCTGTTTCAGTAAAGCAAACCCATGCAACAAAACAAGAGGCAGGCACAAGCATAGGAAAAATGAGAACAAAAGTCTCTTCAGTCCAGATTATTACTGTTTGATGTTAGAATTAATAAAAAGACAGTCTTGTAATGTCAAATGCCAGACAAACATCGGTGGTAGAATTACCCTGGAATCCTGTGCTTACACTTTGATCAGCAGAAAGTGGTCATATAATTGTCAATGACATAGAAAAGAGACCCAAACTTCACCAACTATGAATTTACAAACTGCAGACTTCAGTACATGTTCAGCTGCTTTTTTTAGCCATCAAAAAGTGGAGTTGCAATATTTCTGAAATATGCATTACAAGATTTTAGTGGAAGTCTGCTGAATATTTCATTTTCAATCACCTGAAATAGTAAAGTTACAGAAGAATGCCTTTAAGCTGAAAAATGTAGTTTTACAAGCAGAACAGCCCATTTTGGGAATGACCAATGCTTTTCTTCCATTTTTGTGTGCTTCCTAGAGGACACGTTTAACAGCTGCCTTTGCAGTTTTTACTTTTTACTGTTCTATAAAAGCCTGCTTGCTGAATAATGCTGCCAGTTACTGGTCGCATCGTATGAAGAGCATATATTTTATCAATGAGTGGCAAAATAAGTTTTCTTAAAAAAAATGCTGCTGTAGACATGTTTACTGTTACTTTGGAAGCAACTATAAAAGGTCAGGTATGCACTGAACTAAATTCAAAGCTTTCTAGAACTGACCAAAGTTGGTGTCACCGTTTAGGGTGACAGGCCCTTTAGACATATAACAGATGCTCTCTGTTAACCCCCCTCATTCCTCAAAGGGGAAGAGAAAGGGAATAAGGGAGAGAGACTTAGAGATTAGAAATGGAAATTAGAACAGCTTTAGTGAAAATGAAAATAATAATAACGAAATATATACAAAACCAGTATTGAACCCAGCCCCCTGTGATGGCAATTATGTCACCATTACCACTGGTGCTGTGGAGCAGGAACTGGGCTAGTCACAGACTGGACCCAGTGGCACACAGGAACTGTGTTCAGGAGCTAGATTCAGAAACACACAGAACAGGATTGAAGGCAGAGTGGACAGATTCCCCCTCGGATGCCAGCATTGAAGAAGTGAGAAGAAACCAGAAGAGGATGTGAGCCAAGCCGAGCAGGGGCTTGACCCTCCTGATCCCTCAGCTTTATAATGAATATTATATATATGAGATGGAATCCTTTATTGGTCAGTTTGGGGTCACCTGTCCTGTCTTCTCCTCCCTGCAGGTGCCACCTTTTGCTTTCTGCACCCCCCAATGTGGTGCACAAGATCCAGCAGTGGTCTTGGTCTGCATACCAATCCTTGGCAGTAACTCTAAACATGGGTTGTTGTCACTGCCAGAAGCAGACACTGTCTGTGAGAACAGGCTGCTAACTTCAGACTGTACAGTTAGTTAGAAGAACTGAGCTGAAAATTAAAATCACTGAACAGAATTAGTTCTGTTCTCACTCAAACCAGGACATTGGATAATTATGACATCTGTGAAGGGTTGTTATCATGGTATTCAGGCCTGAATATAACTCAAATTAACTTTCATTTATCTAAGTTTCAACCACTACTAAAGGAAGAGGCCTTAATAACCTTTCTCTGGAGATGCCTCTTGCCATCAGCCACAAAGAGGAATCTAGATGCTTGGCTTTGAATAGAAAATCCTAGAAAGTTCTAGAAAAATGAAATCAGCAGAGATATATCTAACCCTAGATACAGAAATCTTCAAAGACATAACCACTTTGGCTGAAATTCAGTAGTATATTGTTCTGCTTAGAAGTGATGCTTAACTATTAAGTCTTTTTTCGTGATTGAGAACTGGTGACACAGTGCAAGCGCAGATGTTGACAAAGAATCATGATTAGAAAGGCTGGAAACTTCTAAGAAATGAGATGTACATGTCACAAAGACAATGGAGAGACTTTATGTCTGGTTTACCTAGTTCAGGTGTGGTGCTGATGCTGTTAACTTTTAACAGCAAGTGACTCAGAGATTGTCAGACGTGATCTCTTGAGGTCCATTGACTCCCAGCTTTTTCAGAGAAAGGTCCTGACAAATGAGAGCTCTTTTTCAATTGTAGCTGCTTCCATTACCAAAGAATCAAACTCTTGGGGGTTTTTTTTAGGTTTTTTTTTTGTAAATCCACAATTCTTGATCCTTCATTAAGTACCATGTCAATGAGCTCAGCAGTTTAATGATGTCATCTGCAAGAATTCCCATTCATTTATTATTTCATTGGTTTCATACTGATTCCTTTTTATATTCTTGACTCATACACTTGTGCTATTTTAGAAGAAAAGAATGATCAAGGACTTCTTAATTTACCTTCCTTGTGACATTCATTATCCTATATGGTTCTGTAATGTCCTGTCTTAATCACCTCAGAACTAAGCAGTCTTTCTATGCCTTCAAGCAGGCTTCTTTGGACCCCTTCAATTTCTTCTATATATTTTTGAGGTGAGATAATGGAAAATGAATAATGTTGCATAAAGCCAAGTCAGGAAAGTATGTGATGATATTATTATAGTTTTAGGTTTGTTTTCTTCTTTAAATGCCTCTAAGTTTTCTTTGTTTCACCGCATCTACACAAAGAATTATCTGTAAAGACTTCAAGGACTTTTTTTCTGTAATGATTTGAGGTGCACTCTAACTGATTCCAGGAAAAATTTCAGGAAAATTTCCTTGTGTCTTCAAAAAAGTCAATGTTCTTTCTGCTTTGAGGACTCAGTTGTGCAACTGAATACTAAAACAAGACACAATAGCTGAAAGGATGAGAAAGCATCTCCAAATCATTGCCTTCAGGATTTTATTGTGGGAAAAGAAAGGCTTCTTAAGTTTCTAAGAAAGTTAGAAGAAGTGATTTGATAAAAAATTATACACACAGGACAATCAGAGTGGTAGTCTGAAAGACATGGTTCAAGACTCAGTGCTTCTGCTGATTCAGGAGGATAAATCCATACTTATTTGCAGTTACATAAGAAAATGCACCATGATTCCTAGTGGCCCAATTACTAATCTAATCTTTATCCTTTTTCATTTCTCATAATAACAGCAAAGGGTAAATATTCACACATGACATGGGATAGGAAATGAGACTCTTATTAGTTTTATTCAGACTGATGATATTAGGTAAAATCATTCTTTTTAAAATAACCCAACTAAACTTCAGAAAATATATATTCTACAGTGGTTTTAATGTTTTTAATGGGCACATCATCTCAGTGCAGGCACTATCTTGCCTTGCCTGTTCTTATTCATTTAAAAATACAAAAAAGGCAAAAAATTATCCCTATTTTCATTAGTAGAAATGTAATATTCAGATGGATGGAATAAAATCCAACATTTTATACAATCTTAGACTATTCTTTAGAAGAAAAGGGAGTTTTAAATAAAACCTGTGAATGAATGGAAACTAAGGCTTATTTCAGATGACTGCACAAAGGAAATTATGCAAACCACACTATAAGAAGATGTACAAAACTGTGTATTACTGCAGGAAATATTAGTATGCATACCAGATAGAAAGTGACCTCAAATTTTATGTGCTCTGTAATGGGAAACACACTGAGGAGAGAAGAAAAATTGCCATCTTCCCATCCACTGTTATTGTCATTTCCACTCATTGCAAAAATGACTGATACTGTAAAGTAAGTTTACAGTAGTGTAAAGATTAAGTATATGAACAGAAGCCATAAATAAACAGGGCTGATGCCTCCATTTGAACTCAAGAAAGGACCCCAGAAAAAAGACCCATGTCTCAGTTCTCTCTGATGCTCACACATTTCAGTTCAGCATCAGGACTGAGCTTATCTCTAATTCAAACCATGCTAGGGAGAGTCTGTGAGCTCAGCATGTGCCCAGTTTGCTGAGATAAAAAACAATCCCTTGATTTCTTCTACATTATTCATAAATTATCTGAGCAGGCAAAAATGTTTATCCTAAGGATATGGAACTCTTGACAGAGGTGTGCTCCAGAGGGCAGGAGGTGCTGAAGCAAGGGATACATTTTAGTACAGATTTGAAGAAAAGAATGAGCAAATCCTGTGCAGTTTCCTTCTACTGGCATACACTGGAAGGAAGATTTCCCCCAATAGGAACTTCCTGTCAACAATGTTTATACTGATTATTTTTCTTCTTCATATTAAAGCCTTATCTAAGGGTTCCACCTGAGATGGGGACCCCTGTGTAGAAGTGATTCAAATAGAAGATGAACAAAGTTCTCCTGCTGATAGAGACAACATCACAGGGTCACAACTTTCTGTCTGGCATGAAATACACATTGGCCTGGGGTCATGATAATCTCAGGGCTAGCTGTCATCTTATATATCCCCTGAAAATCCACTCTTGAAAAGGAAAAATCAGTTCCCTAAGCATCCTATAACTCAGATTTTTCCAAAAAATAGTAGTACCATGACATTGACTTTACAAACAGGAAACTGGAACAGAAGAAGATTTACTAATTTGCCTAAGGCTGCAGAATAAGTGAGTGCGTGGTAAAGGAACAGAATTCCTAGAGTGAATTTGCAGCAGTAAATAAAATAGGACTAAGCCCATTCTCTGGTCCTGTGGTAGGAACACAGCAAAATTTAATGGTCGCTGAACTTTTCTCCTAGACAACAGCTGGAGATGAAGGTGCATATTCAAAGGACAAGACTCAACAAGCAAGCTGCAATAAAATGAATTTTTTCATAGATATTATAATTAAAACTATTTCCATAGGGAACAGGGGCCCAGACAGATGGCAGAATTCCTATCCATGCTGATATTCTAAACTAGACTGGACATGTCTGTCTGTTCCTTGGACTTGATATGTGTCTCAGTCTGCATTTTTTCAATGTTTCACACTAATATATGGCTGTAGTTCTCCAGTGTCTTGCTTCTTGCAAGACTGAATTTGTCTGCAAGTACCATTTTAACTCCGCTATGCAATATGGAAGAAGCAACACAAGCAACTTTGCTACTGTCATTCCTTGTTTATAGCAGAGACAGCCAATTGACAACTCAAAGCTGTATGCATCCCACAAGACAATTTTGCCTGTTCCCTTGAAATACAAGGTAGTCTGAAGTTGAAATAAACTCATGGTATTTCTTATGTGTCATAAAGTTGAGAATGAGATAGCTCACATATGGAAGTCAGGTGAGCAGCCTTCAAACATTTGATTAGGAAAAAATAAGACCTTTCAAATTCTAAACATGTCCTCTCCATTTTATATCCAGGAGGATGTTATAATTCTTGTCTAGGAAAATTTAATTTGAATCTTAATTCTCATTTAGTCAAATTTCTTGTCTGAGGAGTGTAACAAAACGTGGAAAGGGTACTGGCACATTACAAACCCCACAGTAGGGCCATAAAGTCTTAGCTGACAAAACATGAAGCTAATGAATTGATTAATGCCGGTATCAGAGTGGGCTTACCCTTAGAAAATTCAACAGATCAGGGCACTAATTTTATGTCTTCTCTGCTAAATGAGGTGTGCAAGCTTTTAAAAATTCCCCCTTCACACAGTGTTTTGTATCAGCCAGAAACAGATGGGCTTGTAGAATACTTTAATCAAACACTTAAGCAGATGCTAAGAAAATTCATCAGCAATGAACCAAAACATTGGGATAAATTGTTACCTTTTGTTTCGTTTGTCTATGGGGAGGTGTCTTAATCATCAGCTGGATGTTCCCCATATCTTTCCAAAAATGCTCAGGAGGCAGATACTCTTAAGTTGTGTTTGCAAATTATCCAACATTGACAGCATCACATTTTCACCCTGGTAACATCCTTTATAATTATGTTTTTCAGGTATGCAAATAAAGGCCCTTATCCTGCAGATAGATCCAAACAACTGGAAGGATATGTGCATGAATGACAGCAATATCAGAATTCAGAATAGGCAATCTCTATGAAATATTGAGGCCAAAGACTGAGGAAGCTGAATAATTCTTAAAATAAAAGCAGTGACACTGAGACAAAGGTACTTACTAATCTCTTTCATGCTCCTCTCAATGGACATCCCCCTCTCAGTGATAATTCAGAGTAGTACAGGGGGTAGATGGACTTTCACATGCAGCAGTGTCATGTGAGTTCATTTCTAAGATCTGATTTTTTTTACAGCAGATCTTGGCTAGGTTATTCATACTTAAATCAACAGACAACAAGACATTTCATTGTTCAAGGTTGCTGGCTTAAGGTTAGGCATGTGGGCCTGAATAGACTTCATTACAACACACTCAGATTGAATGTGGTCCTGGAAATATAAAGTCTCATGACACAGTATTTTTGATGGCTCAGGTTCTTTCTCATACTGTTGGGTATCTAGAATGTCAGATCATTGGGCTATAATATTAAATAGAGAAGTAGTGCTACTGTGTTGTGATGGCCAACAAAGATGTAAAATATAATTTAATCTTTTTAATTCAGCTATTTAATTTTCAGTAATACACTATATCTAACTGTCCAGAAGGCTAACCAGCCACTCTAAGAAAGTTTAGCTGATAAATGTCAGTATAAGTGCCAATGAAACAGTGTCAAGCAAAACCACACACATATATGTACACACACATGTATGGTCTTTAGGTGCCATAGTTCTGTTGAAAATTATGAGAAAGTACAGAAGTGGAAAATTTGGCTCTGTGAATGTTCTAAGTGTATATTAACTTAGATTAGTGAAATGTATAGTTCAAATTACTCTTTGAATAAAAATGGCTGTTGGTAAAGCTCTTCAAAATTTTGGTCATACATACCTTAAAGAGGAAGAAAAATTGTTCTATATTGTTCTAAAAAACCCCTTTCAATTTCCACTCTCTACCCTAAGGGAAAACTTGACAACTTCTTTTTTTCACAAATTTCACCTCTTTTAGAATTTACATACAGTTAAGTTTGGTTCCATAATGTCACATAGAAATCAGAAGAATCAAAAAAGATCCTTTCTGATCTATTATGGTAAAATGTTTCAGGAGAACAGGGAAGAATTAATTTATTTCATTCTGGAAAGCAAACTGGAGAAAAGAAAAAGGAAGACTGGACATTAAGCAAATCTTCGTAAATACTTCAGGTTACCATGAAACTGTATTTTTTGGCATGCAGCTAATAACAAATGGAAACTAAAAGCAAACAAAATGTCATATAAGGAAAAGATCATCAGGTTAATAAATCTGATATCAAGTTTTGAAAGGAAATTTGGCACCCTTCAAGGCAGACTGGTAAAAAAAGAGCGAAAAAAGGGACAATTGAAGTTTAGATACCTTTCAGAAAATTTAAAAGCCATCATATTTCAGATTCAAATATTTTCTTCCCCTCCTATTCTTTCTAAATTTGTGAAAGAATTATGCTGAATTGAGAATATATATTTTCTCTCCTTTTTCTGTATGTTCCCTTCTTGATGCTTTACTTTCCTAATTACTTTAAAATGCAAGGCTTCTGAGAATTCTGAGGTTCAATATTTGAACTTTACAAGATCACACGAGTTGCTTCTTTTTTCATTATTTCCTTTCTTCATTCTATTATTTAGTGCTATCAGGTTGAATGGAAATTATTATGTTTTTAATAGCTAAGAAGAAAAAGTAGATGGGGAAAAACAGATAAAATTTAAAAAAAAACCTTGTACATAACAGGATTGTGGATACCTCAATAAAATTGCCTAAGAATACGTCCGTTCATCTGTGATAAATATTATCTTCACTTCTTGCTAAGGAATGAAGTCACTCTCAGAGGACTTTTGAGCAGTTCTACTTCCTGCTGTGGAGAGCTTAGTGCAGCTCTTAGTGAAGCAGCTCAAGGGAGAAGCTCTTTGCAAGTCAGTGTTGCCTTAAGATGGGTAATATTCTGTTTTGAGCTGCAGCTCCACAACCTAATTTCATACTCTTCTCTGATCAAGGAAAACTCAGCAGAACTATAGCTCTCCGTTTCTCTGGTGGCAATGTGAAAATGAATCTTGAGCATCATTACACAGTGCCCCAGGATGGTCTCTTGTACAAACTCTAGGGGTACTGTCTGGGGAAATGTCTGTCTTCAGTCTCTCTTATCTTGTAACTGCATGATTTGGAAACATTTAAAGACAAGACAGGAGAAAATGGTCTTCCAACAGATAAATTTGGTCCTTAAAACTATGTGCAAATCACTTGTCAAGATAGGTCCTTTCATGCTTGTTAGAAGTTATTCACTGATAAAATGCTGGTGCAAAAAGATGTAATTATGAAGGTGTCTCAGAACATATTTGCTTTGACCAGATCAATAATATTCTGCTAATCATCCCTAAAATGCATAGCTGTAAGCAATTCTTTGCCTACATTACCTGAACTAAATGTTGACCACTCAGAAGAATTGTCTTTCTGCCATCAGAATGACTTGTTTGCATGGTCCTGGGTATTAGCCTTTTCTCTGTTTTATGCAAAAATATCCTTGCATGAAAGTTTGTGTATAAGGAACTCTGCCTATCAATATTAACCTGGCAAAGAACTAAAAGCATAGGAGATACCCTTCTTATAACAGTTCTCAGTCCAAAATGAGAAGCAAGACCTAACCTGCAACACAGCACTTCTTGACAGCTTCACAAACCCAAGGCTAATCCAGCTATTTCCACATACCATAAATTTGGGCACAGGGTAGTAGGTAGGTGTAGACTCATCCATCCACCCATCCATCCATCCATTCCTATCTCACTGCATTCTTGTCATGATCAGATTATGAAGGAAGCAGAGGGAGTTCATCATGCATCTACATCCCTTTTATGTTGGGATTATATTCTGTGTTATATTATCAAAGAGTGATCAAAGTGTTCCCTGTATTGAAAACCAGATGTATTCAATCCAGAAGCTATTCATATTCTTGATCAGAGTAAATAACCATCAATAAGTACAACTTACTTCAAGGTCAGGAAAACTTCTCTACTGCCCATCATTATCACACAGATGATTTTCTAAATTAGGATAAAACTGTTTTCCAAAGACATTTTTTTTCTTTCTTCTCTGGCCAGTCTTATGCAGTAGTTGAGATGATGCACAATGACAAGAGTCCCTTATATGAACCTGTTCAGCACATCCAGGAAAATGCAGTCATCAGATGTACTGAAAAAGTTGGATTCTGAGGTAGGTAAAGCCACACATTTATTTTTAAAATTTTCATCCTACTTATCTTCTTTTCTTTTTTTATGGCTGAAAGCTGTGTTCAGCATAGCTGGGTTTATTGCTCTTTCTCCATGTTATATACCTGTTTGCCTAAGAGGCTATTGCTTTCATGCCAAGTTATGCAGTTGGACTTCACAGGCAACCATTGCTCAATATGGTTAACTTTTTAAATGAACAACTCGACCAGCAAAAGACAAAACCAGAGAGAAAGTACTTGACTTACTGCTTTGACTGCACATCATAGGCTCTTATTTTAAATACCCAGAAAAGTTATCTTTAATATACTGTTTAGCTTAACTGTTGCTCCCAGATTAATATCTAATTTAAAAGCAGCTATCATTTTCCCTTTGTAGAAATTGTTTTTCATAGTAACAGCCTTCAGTACCTAAAACAAAGTATCTAAAACTGTCATTTCAATACAGAGCAATAAATGTTTGCAGATATTAATCCCATTATAGTTTATGGTGATTAAAACATGAAATAGGACTTGGTATTTGGTCTTTGAGACTTTTGCTGTAATTTGAAACAGATCTCACAGAAAATAACGAGACTTAGAAGATAACAGATCTTAAATTGAATGTTATCCTTCTCTTCATGTCATGCATGTGTTTCATTAATTATTCTTACCAACCCACTATCAGAGAAGGGGTTGAGATAGTGGATGATGACATGTTTTGAGGAGAAAAGAAAACTTAGGGTTATATGCCCTTTATAGGTTCTTTTTGTTCTTTGTTGGTTTTTGTTGGGTTTTTTTTTTCCTGCAGCACCATATATACCAAAAAAATCTAATGTATCAACTAATTGAGAAAGATTGCATCATGCACCAGCCTTCTATAAATCAGATTTCTTGGTGGGGTTTTTTTATTCTGTTTTTGTTTGCTTGTTTGTTTGCTTGGGTTTTTTTAAAAGGAAAAAAAACTATACGCATACCTCAAAGAGAATCCAAAGGATCTGTGTCAGATTATATTCTCAGGAGACCCTAAAGCATGCCCATCAATCTGTATCTATGCCAGGCAGTAATCAGCTATAAAATACACTACACAGGGAAGATTTTTCTCACACTATGCCATTCTTAAACACTCAAACAGAAACCTGACAAAAAGTTAATGCATCTTTTTTCTACCTCTTCCACAAATGTTCCAAGATAGAAAGTTATTTCTTTATTAATCTATGCAGCTTTTACTTTGTACCGAGATGGACTATAAAATCTTACACAGACAGACAATTAAAAGGTGATTATCCTATAGTTTTTGTTTAATGCCTTTCAGATTTGTCATTTTGCTGTGACTGTGGGAATTGATTCATGTCTTTGTTAATAGGTCGTATTTAAACATATATTGGGTATTCAGAGAAACAAATCAAAACTAATTTAAGGTATACGGGTTCAGCTGCATTGTCAGGTAGATGTACCTGAACGTACCTGGCTATTCCAGGCTTCTGTCTGTCCTTTTCCATAGTTCTAGGGCTAAGTAGATATGGGCTTTATGAGGAAGAAACAAAAAATAATGCAAAAAGAAAACCTTTCATAGCTACATAATCACCACAAAAAAGCAGCTACTTGAGCTGTAGGCTACACACTATGAATCAAATTCACTTGAAGCTGGTGGGAGTTTTTCAGCCACTGCCAGACATTGTTGGCAAGGTTCCAAAAGCACACAGTTGTGGTATTTAAAGATACTTTGAACAAATAAAGTATTATGGCAAGAGCTTTTCTAGGCTCAGACTGACCAACTCAAGTTGTAATAAGACAGACATTTATTTCCCCCATCCAAATGCACATGCTCAGGAAAATGAGAAAGACATACAACACAGAAATGGGAAAGTAGGAAATTATCAGGGTCACTTTGTAGTGTCTCATGGAGAACTCTTATCAACAGTAGCACTTACTTGTGACTCTCCCACCTATTTTTATCATTAGATAAAATCATCATCATCATCATTTATCATTAGATAAAAGTGATACCAGCATTTTTATGTAATATTGAAATATAAGTAAAGGAAATATAAGTAAAGTGGTTATTGACCACTTAGATGTAAACAGGTTAAAACAAAGGGAACAAATTTAAACAGGTTTGCAAAGAAGACTTTAGCATCTATAAGATGGACTTATCTTTGGGCGAGTAAGATACTCCAATGAGAGAACACAGGGCATTACACCCTATGTCTTCCAAATGCTGTGCTCTTGGACATTCGTTAGGATATTCCTCAACTTTATTTCTCTCACCCTACTCTTCCTCTGAAGGTTTTTCTCAAAGGTTATGAAATCACACTGATAGTAATGTTTACTGTAATGGACACCCACTCAGAACAAAACTGCTTCAAGTTTTCTGGGTATGGCTTACGAGTACATTCAAAATTACTAGAGAAAATGGCCTTTATAAGGAAAAGGAAAAATTCTCATTCATGTAAGTGTCTCTGCTTATCATGATAGCAAGAAAACTAGCTAGAATATAAGCTTTGAAGACAAAGTCTTAGAAATAGTTGAACCACATTTTGATAGATTGATTTATTTTAGGATAACTACCCAAGACTTCAAAATGTTACAAGATCAAGCTGGTTTTTCGCTTGACAATTTTTCTTCAGAACATCAGGATGTAGAAATTTTTATGTGGTTTTATTTTGTTTGTTTCTTTGTTTTTCTCTCAAGAGTAGTTATTGCAACTAAACTGAAATCTGTCTTGAGAGAGAATCTGAATTATTTTTAAAATGTAAACAATTAATAGTTGTCTTTTTTGGGTTTTGTTTGGTTGGTTGGTTTGGGTTTTTTATTTCATTTCGGAGAATTTTTTATCTCTAAGCAATTGCAGCACACGGTGATCAATAGACATGATGATTATTAGAACTGTAGTCCATGCTACCAGGTCATATCTTCTATATAAATAAATTATGAAATTTCAGTGTGGGAGTATGCCAGTTTTTCTGGTAAGGTATATTCACTTCACCTCCACAGAAACAATTCAATTTTTTTAGAAAAGAAGTGGTTCCAACCTGAGATACATTGAGTCACTATTTGATACATCACTCTGTGGTTCTTTGTGCAGTCGGATCCATTGTGCAAAAGACTGTGTGTAGGCAGCTAATTGTAGGAGGAGGTAGCATTTTTATTATAAATCTTGTTAGGACTAAAGCCTGTGAAAATGCCTGCCACTTACCACTTTCATTGACACGTTGAAGAAAATATCTGAAAAATCTGAGCTTAATGCTTCAAAATATGTTGCTGGCTTGTTCACACCCTGCCATGTTCAATACAATAGTTTTAGAAGTTCAGGGTGCCAGAAGCAAGCAATCAGACTCCATGTTGAACCTATACACCCTTGTTTGTTGGCTTAAAAACAGAAGATTGTTATTAAATGCAAAGCTAGCATCAGTGCCAAAAGTGAAAGTGAACAATCTGCAACTGGGAAGACAAAGAATTCTGAAAGTTAGAGTTTCCATGACAACACTGACTTGGACAACCTGCTACAAAAATGAGTAACTTCTCTATTCCTTTATGGTGAGAACACTGGTGAAATAAACATGGACAAACACTCACAGCCTATCTGATCAGCCTGTCCGAGTATGCTTTGATATCACACACAAGTCTGTCAAGCTGAGTTTTTTGAGCATGTTTAGAAAAGCAGTGAGTAAGAAATACAAAGTTAAGTACATGACAGGTTCTGTGCTCTACCCTCTCATGGAGTATAAATCAGTTTATACAAACACATACCATCCAGCATAGTACATTTAGTTACTATGCAATCGTTATGCTGTTTTTACTTGCAGTTTTAAGAGATGCTCTTGTAATCTTCTATAGGATTTACTCTCTCCTTTTAATCTCATTTACTTCAGTCCTCAGGAGGATTGTTTCCATACCTGCATGTAATTAATTACTTCCTGTACCTGAGGTATTTTGCAGTGCAAACCAAGAATAAAAAACTCATTACCCAGCATTTTAATCAGGATCCTGCATCATTGATTTATGTCTTGCTGAAAAACTGTCTCCAAGTTCCACTAATGTTCCTAGAGAGTTTCAGTATGCATAGTGTAAGAAAGGCATGGAAATATTTATGAAGTGTGATGAAAAGCATCTGAATGCAAAAAAAAAGGCTTACAACTACAGTTTTAAGGCGCACTATATAAGTATTGTCCACTGCTCACCTTTTCTTAAATCTTCCCTCAGAACTTTCTGTATGCATGTCATCAAGAAAGCTCCAGAATTATATTTTTAAAACATTATCCATTCAAATTTCCTGGTCCTTCCTAAAGATCTCCCTTTTATGTGGGATCTTAAAGTCTCTTCGTTGGCCAGCATGTGTTGTATCCCAGGATCGTCTGATTTTACGCAAGTTTGACAATACTTTGACCTTGAACCATATGAAGAAACATCACAGCCCATATTAGAAGGTCTTGATATCAAGAGACAGATGTTATATTAATTCACACAAGCTTTGCCCATTTTAACTAACACATTGTCAGTTACAGACCGTTCTTATGTATATCCAAATCTTCATATTGTGACATCCCTTTTCCCAAGACACCTTTGTTCCCAGACCTAGTGCATCAGGACTTAAACAGTTCAAACAGCAGGGCCTGTCTCCCAGTAGAATTTCAACTGTGTAGTATTTTATCATAATTCTTTAATATGACACTACTGAGAAATTATGTATTCCAGCAGTAAGATGAGAACCTTCACATGATAAAACATCATACCTAAGACTATTCCATGTTCCCCAAAAGATGGTTTCTGCAGGCTTAAACTAAGGCTGGTACTGTACAGACATTTGACATCTTTGTATCAGCTAAGGACCTGGCTCTTTTATTGGAAGTTTTCCCTCACCAGAAGTATCATCTGAAATCAGAGGATGATTTCAAGAACACCATTGACTTGTCAGTAAATGAAAAAATAGCCCAGCACTGTAACTCCTGCCAATAACTACCAAGAAGTGGAATTTTTTCCCGTAAACGAAGTAGCTTTTCTTGCATTTTTAGTAAGTCCCAAGATCTATGGGCAGTTGATATTCAGGGTCTGTGAAAATTGTCCCTGTATGGATTGGACAACTACATCTACCTTCATGGTGGCGTTTGGTGTGAGGGAGGCATGGCATTTTAAGACCTAATTAACCACCCGTGCTTCAATGCTTGCTTGCAATGACCCTTGCAGTCTACTCTAGAGTAGACCTTGTGACATTTCCCAATGAGGGACAAAAAAATAAAGACATTTTGCAAGTAGGATGCATTTGAGAGTATCCTCGGGACCACATGCATATTATCTTCACATAACTCACTTGTCACAGACATGCAGATAAATAGTCCTTCCTCAAAAGGCCACAAAATGTCTTGACACAAAAGCATTTGGGATTTGTGGACAGTCTAAACTCAGGCAGTTTGAACTGCATATAGAGGCAGCCTTGGACGGACAGTGTTTTAAAATTCTTTTCAGAACCAGGCTACACCACAAGTACCATGAATCCAGCCTGCTTCCAAAATGCCACTTCAGGCAAGAAAAATCAATTATATACCTGTCTTTAAAAGCCTTTCTTGCATAGAAGATTCTATTCACCTTTATCTAAAAGATTACAGTCTGCAAGGCAAAGTTTACAAAGGCAGCCCTTAAAAACACCTCATGGTTTATGGTTTAGCTTGAGAGAATTGACACACCAAATAAAAAGCAAGCAAGAGGAAAAGTATGTCATTGTTGATATAGCAAGTTGTTTTATGAAATGCAAATAAACAATTTCAAAGCATTTTATTGTGTGAAGTGTTTTTTATACATATCAAATGGTAAACTCTCCTATTACTCCTTGAAATATTAGAGGTATTCAGCATTAGATATACAGATCACATGGAGAGGCTGCCTTTACTCTTCTAACAGTGTCAGACGTTGAAACAAGTTTTGTTTTTATTATGTTAATATTTTTCAGCAATCTGAGCATGGCTATAATCCTACTTTCCTTAACAGCTTTCCTCTCTTCCTGTGGCTGTCTTTATGTATTTCTGGAGGGGAATGTAACACCAATAATCATTTAAAAACCTGCTATGGTCACTTCCAGCTAGTGGAGATGTGTTTTGAAGTATGATGTATAGTTTCAAAAACAGTGTTGAATTGTAAAACAAGACCTTTTCAAGAGGTCTGTAGACTTAGTTATGTTTGGAGTTACTCTGCAATATCATTCAGTTTCTCAGTACCTTTTGAAGTTCTTGTAGAAGTATAAGAATGATCAAAGGTACAGGACTGTATCGGTATGATGAGTGTGAAACAGATGAGTACTTTTCATCCTGGAAAAAAGCTGAGTGAAGAAGTACATGACAGATGCCATCAGTGGCACATAAAAGATAAAAAGATAACAAGTCATTCATTGTCTCATTCAATAGAATGAGATACAAAGCAGGCAGGTCCAAAATAAGCATATATTTTCAAAGACTATAGTTAAAACAGTACTCCTTGCCATAGGCAGTTGTGCCTCAAACTTTTAGAAATATTCAAAAGGTAATTGAAGTTGAAGACATTTATAAAATAAATTCACTGTGGGCTATTAAGTAAAGGTACCTCTGCTGGGTAGTGGGACTCTAAACAGAAATTTCCTCAGGCTGGGAGAAGACATTCCAGAAAAGAATCATAGTTTATTTTCTGTGCTCATATACTTTTATCCGCTTATCAAATACTGGTCATGATGAGTGACAGAATACAAGGCTAGATGCACACTTCATCTGATGCACTACAGACATTCCTATAGTGCAACTATGTGGTAATATGTTGTAAATATAAGGAAAAAATAACTCTACTTTCATGTCTGGAATAGACTTTTCTTTTTTTGAACAATTTCAGCATGAGTGAACAGTGTGCTGCAGTGGAAAAGAAAGCCAACAGGGTGCTGAGTTGCATTAACAAGGGCATCACCAGCAGAGATAAAGAAGTCATCATCCCACTGTACTCAGCTCTGGCAGACCACACCTCAAGAACTGCATTCAGTTTTGGTTCCCATTATACAAAAAAGATGTGGACAGGCTGGAGAGGGTCAGAGAAGGGCCACAAGGATGATCAGAGGACTGGAAGACCTGCCATATGAAGAAAAGCTGAGAAAAATGGGTTCATTCAGCCTTGAGAAGAAAAGTCTTAGGGGAGACCTTATTTCCATGTACTAGTACATAAAAGGTGGCTATCAAGAAGATGGAGACTCCCTTTTCACAAGGAATCACATGAAAAAGACATGGAATAATGTGTACAAGTTACTCCTGGGGAGACACTGATTGGATTCCAGACGAAAATTTTTCACCATGAGAACAATTAAACATTGCAACAATCTCCCAAGGGAAGTGGTGGATTCCTCTACTCTGGATGCTTATAAGACTCAGTTTGACAGGGTGCTGGACCAGCTCATTTAAGCGCTATATATATATATATATGGTTTACCTTAAAAGGTTGCACTAGATGATCCTTGAGGTCCCTTCCAACCTGGTATTCTATGAATGCCTTGCGATCTCACTTAGGGTATGGAATATTATTGTAGCATACACATTGATAAACAAGAACATATTCATTTTCCTTTATCTGTCCTTGTGTAGATTATATATGAATAAATCTGACCAGACATTTTGCACAATTAAAACAAGATTGTTTGGGACCTGGAAATACAGCCTTTTAATTCAGGGGAGGGATTTCAAAATCTTGACAATAGCCTTGTTGTTAAATAGTTGTCAATCTCTAGCTAGATTTTCTATTCTGTTTTTATGATACGCAATGCCTAATCCCAGGTGATGGCAGAACCAACATAAATCTTCTATTTTCTACCTTTAGAAATGGATGGGTGTTAGAACTATATGTTTTGGAGACCACCAACAGAGGTATCCATGAGATGTTATCATAACATTCAGCCGGTTAGTTGTCATACACTAGTTGAAGGCTGGTACCACTTAACCACTGGACTAGAAGGCTGAGGGAATACTTTTGGTCCTGTTATCCTTATCCATTCTTGCTTAAAAAATACTTGTAAGGAAAACTCCCAAAATTAAGATTGATATGTAGTCTGGTTTATAATATTAATTGAAAGTATGGGATGAATCACAGAATGTTAAGGGTTGGAAGGGACCTCGAAAATCATCTAGTCCAACCCCCTGACAGAGCAGGACCACCTAAAGCAGGTCACACAAGAATGCATCCAGGTGGGTTTTAAATGTCTCCAGAGAAGGAGACTCCACAACCCCTCTGGGCAGCCTGTTCCAGAGCTCCATGACCCCCACAGTGAAAAAGTTTTTCCTTATGTTTCTGTGGAACCTCTTATACTCCAGCTTGCACCCTTTGCCCCTTGTCATATCATTGGACATAACAGAGAAGAGCCTGGCTCCATCCTCCTGACACTCGTCCTTTATGTATTTATAAACATTAATGAAACATCATCCCTAGTTACCCTTGTATGTCACTCTTTTCAAAAGAGACAGAATAAGTTTAGAAATTTTCTTTGGATTTGCTAACACTAAACAAAGTTACAATTAACTGAGATCAAATAGATGTCAGCCATCATTGAAAAAAATCTTGTATTTCTCCTTTACAGACCACTGAGGACAAATTTCTCTCCAAGAGAGATCAGATCCACCTCAGGATTGCTAACATGATATGAGGTGAGAAGTTGTCGAGGTTTAGGCTCAGGGCAGTCTGCTACACCTATAACAGATGCTCTCTGTTAACCAATCTCTCTCCCCAAAGGGAAAGAGAAAGGGAATAATGTGAGAATTATGCATTATAAAAAAAAACTAAAACAGAGGAATCAGTTTACTTAGTACTCCTTTCTGTCCTTTTACTTGTCCCTTTCCCCAGTTTTCTACATGGTTATATCTGGAGTATGTTAATATTAGGTTAGGTTACACATACTTTTTTTTTATTATTATTACCAATTTAGCTTTTCTTCATGGTTCCCAACCCAGCAACTGTTAAGACTTACTTTGTTGCCTGCAATGCAGGTGGAATTTGAATAATGGCTAAGCTGGAAGCACAGTCACTGCAGAGCAATACATTTTTTTTCCTATGCATAGAAGTTAAATAACCACATGCAGTGAGTGAACACAATCACTGCATAACAATGTATTTAATTCCTATGCATGGAAGTTAAATAACCATCACCTGTAACCTATGTAACACAAACTGCTGTAGGATCCATTGCTCAGGGTCAGAACTGGATCTCTTTCAAGTGGATAATCTTTAGCTACAAGTTCTTCTAGATTCAAAATAGACAACTCATAGAACTGTTGTCACCTTGTTATAAAGAAAATTGAGTCAGAAGTCATAGTATCCCTTATGTCTTAAAATATCTGCTATTTATAATATATTAAACACAGACTAGATTTATCCTGATATAAAGAGGGTACCAGGACCCTGGAAAACCCGGTGTTTTGAGAGGAATAATTCCCCAACTGGGATAAAAAATCATTTCACTTATTTCCATTGTCCTGTGGAGCAAGTTGTCCAGCTCCACATAGTGATAGTAAATTGTGTATTAAATTGCTGTGAATGTGCATCTAAGGTGTTCTCAATGTCACATATTCAGAATGTGCACCAGTAAGTGATAAAATTTTTGGATGTAATAAAGAAGCATTAGTTGAAGTTCCATGAGCCAAACTGAACAGGGAGATAAATCACCATGAGCTACTCTTTGGCTGGAAGAACATCTTTGAATTTATGAACTGTCCAGCTATCAACTCAAAGCTAGTTCAGGCTCATATAAATTGGAGATATTGGAAGTAATAGACCTGCTCTTTAAAAATTACTTTGTTTGCATGTATCTGACTTACAACATCCCAAAGAATTCTGATGAGAAAGAATGAGTTTATTCTTCTGAATTGTAAAGTTAGAGCTTAGGCCCAGCTGACTACCTACAACATTTTTCTACATTTAATGAAAGGAACTACCAGAAACTACATTATCTGTGTTGCTACTAGGAAGGACAAATGCTTCAGAGGCCTTGGAATAGTTGCTCTTATCTCTCCTCCCTGTTTTCTCTTACTTTTCCTGCAATTTATTCTCTTAACCATTTAAAGAATCTTTATTTAATAGTTGTGGAGTGCGGAGAGCCCCATTCAAAATTTAAGTCTCAGCATAAAAATACATTAAAAAAAAAAATCAAATGGCCAACTCTGTGCTCCCTTACAAAAACCCCAAATCCCAAACTTCAAACTAGTGTGTGTGTGCGCATAAAACCTTGATCTTCCACGCTCATACAACATTCAAGGATCAGTCTCTTCCCAATTCTTAGTGGACAGATACTTGCACCAAAGTTGAAGTGACAACCTTATTGTCATCCATAGTAGATGGCTATGGATTAAGGTGAACTATGCTGACAATGTAATTCACATTCATGTGATATCTTACTGCATGGGATGTGTTTACATTTATAACTGTGTCACTCTAGAACATCACTTAATGACAAAATTATGCATTTAGATTTGGTTAACACAGCAGAAATACTAGATAGGTGGAGTGGAAAAGTGCATTTAGCATTTTTCAGTACAGTTTCTAATAGCAGTTTAACATTTTTAGTAACTACATTATTAATAATTTGATGTGCTTTTATTATAGAAATAATTAAACACTTTGACATTTTAAGTACAGTGAAGAGCTCCACTTGTTCTCCATTTTTTGCTTCTATTACAAAAGGCTGTGCTTTAATTATAAAGCTGTTTATTACAAATAGCCTCTCTATAACTTCTTATGTTACCATCTCTGTTACATACAACCAAAGATGTTCATGACACCATGTTCTTCACCATACTATGATCATGAAGGTGTTAAAGTCTTTGGAGGGCAGGGAGGAAGAGATTGGAGAGTGATCTTTATGTGGAACTTAAGTATAGTATTGCCTTGCAAGAAAAACAAAAAAAAATATCTTACTCTGTGTTGACTCACCTCATCCTAGCATCCTCAAGACATAGCATTTCAGCAGTGATATTTCTCTACTGATATTAAAACATAACCAGTTATATGGGTTTATATAGAGGAGATTTTTGAGGGTATGAGGTTTAAAGAGGTTTAAAGAGTTCTTGTGACTAATACTGTCAGCTGTAGAAGCACAAATGACTTAAAATGGCATATTCCCAGGTTTGATAGCTTGTAATGAAACCTGAAGATGTGCCCATGATTCGAGTAACTATCTTCACAGATAGCCACAATTTCATTGTAGTTCTTGTTATTCATAAAAACCTGTGTGCAAAGGAAACAAAACATTGATGTTGAGAACAGACAATAAGCAGAAGTTTAAGATGGAGACTAAGAATATTTTTGAAGGAAAAATAAGCTGCAGTACAAGTGTCTATTACAGGCTTAATAATAAAGAGTCTGTTTGACAAAAACTGCAACATGAGAGAAAAGGTTTATAAGAAAGACAACAATCAAGCTAGGAGTGTGCTGGTTAATACACCAGAGGCAAATATGAAGAGTCAGTGGAATCTAATCATCAATCTGTGCCAGTCTCAGCCATTATGCCAACTGGTCATTAAAAGTAGAAAGATCGTATACTGCTACATCTCTTAGCTTTGCCTATGATAGATTTTTATCAACATACCAGAACAATTTTGCATAGAGAGACTTGATGTTTCATCATTTTTCCCTCTGATGAACACGTCCTTTCATGGACCCTATGATAATCTAGTATGCTGACCACTGATTCCACCCCCACCTCTCATTTTTTTATTCCTCCTAATTACCTTCAAAATTGAAGGCAAAAGTGGGTGTGTGTTATATAGAAAGAAAATCATGATTATATAGTGTCAGGGCTAGATAGCTCAGCTGAAGAAGGCGGCCCTGGGAACTCAACCCTCTACCAGTAAGATTTACCTGATGATTAGTTCACGTAACATGAAAACTCTTCGAACAAAGACTGCAAAACAGTCTGAGCTACTATCCTAACTGCTAAGTCATAGGAATTTGACTCCAAGGTACGCAAATGAACATTTTTTCTGCAGTATGTCCTTCAAAATCTCTCCAATTCCCTGAATGCATGCCTGTGCATTCTCAAGATCAATGCAACATGAATGTTGTATTCACATTTAAAATAATTCCACAATTTTTATTTTCAGTTGATCAATAGCAAATCCTTTTTTTTAATTCATGTTAGTACATAAATACACCAACATGAAAAAAATCCCTACATAGAACTCTAATTCCTAGAGAATTAAAGAATTCCTTTCACGAAAAAACCTCAATTCCAAGGCAGTTGAAGTCAACCTTGGGTTATAAAATACGCATTATTTATTTTCCGTATGATTGCTAAACTTGATTTAATTTGGTTATAAAGGGGGAATTTACTTTCATTTACCTACTGTTAAAAAAGATCCTTGTGTTTCAGAATGCTTTATGTTGAAATCATGACCCTTGCCTCTTAAATGGAATCCAGGGAGAGAGAATACCTCTGAGTTAACCACAGTCGTATTTCATTTATTGCTGGGCTTCATAATCATATTTTCTACCCATTATTAATTTATAATTAAGAAGCAACGAGTGAAAATTATTGCAAGGTTTCATTTCTGCCCCAATTAACATTTTGGATCTTGCTTTGGGGTCTTCATTACAAATAAGTTGTCAAACTAAATGATGTGGCAAGTTAGCTATATTTAGCAACCCATAATTTTAGCTTGTGTTTTATTGCTTGAAAACATGAGCAACTGACATCACTGCAGACAGCAGGAAAGAAGAATGAACTAATATAAAAATCCCCAACAGCATGCATTAATCTTCCCTGACTAAAACCCTGTGCCCAGCTTTTCTTTGAAAAGGCAAAGACTTTCGAACTGATTAAACCTAGAGGCAAGACTTTTTTTGCATATACTTTGAACAAAACCCCAAACTGCACTATATTTTATTCTTAAATTCATCTGTGATCAAATTCTTCTCAGATAGTCTTGTACTAGCATGGAATTCTTCCAATTTTATTCCATATTACTCAAAACCTGCTCATCAAGTCCAGTTTTTGACACAATCACAGGATTTCCTAGATTGGAAAAGACTTTTAAGATCATCTAGTCCAATCGTTAACCTAACACTGAGAAGACCTTGGCTAAACCATATCCCTCAGCACTACATCTACAAAACTCTTAAATACCTCCAGGGATGGGGACTCAACCACTTCCCTGGGCAAGCCGTTCCTGTGCTTGACAACCTGTTTGGTAAAGAAATTCTTCCTCATATCTAATCGAAACTTCCCTTGGTGCAACTGGAGGCCATTTCCTCTTGTCCTATCACTTGTTACTTGAGCAAACAGACCAACCCCCACCTCTCTACAACTTTCTTTCAAGTAGTTGTAGAGAGTGATAAGGTCTATCTACCCTGAACCTCCTTTTCGCCAAGCTGAACACCCCCAACCCTCTCAGCTGCTCCTCATAAGACTTGTGCCCTAGGCCCTTCACCAGCTAATCACTGCAACTGTGTTCTTCCATATTTTTCACTTATTCTAAATGACTTTTAAAGTACAGAACATCTCACAAAGAATGACACCATGGATAAAAGCAAAGGTTGTAATCAGAACAAATATATGACATGTAAAATGTAGGCAGAAACATAACAAAAGCAATTTTGATGCCCAAGAATCTCAAAATCAGGGTTGAGATTAAAAGCAACTGCTACGACCTGGAGGGAGATAAGAACTAGAAGTCAACACTTGCATGATTTTTCTCAAGTCACTACAAGCTCCACTTCTGCCTTGAATATCACACACAGTGAATTAATAAAAACTATATTGGTATTCGACAGTTTTCCAAACTGCTTAAAGTATTCTGATGGTCAGTGAGATTCCTGTTAGGAATTTGCCTTCAGGACTAAATCTGGAAAGTCTGTTTGGAAGTCTCATTTCTGAGAACAGGGACCAGAATTTAGATCTAGCTTTACACTATAGCTATTCCAAACAGAAAGAAATTGTTCCATTTAAGACACTAATAAAAGTCCAAAATATTCATTGACTCAATAGCAGAACATAGCACTACCCAGTTAATGTGGCTTACTGAACAAAGAAGTCTGACTATGAAGTCATTGATTAGCATTAGAGTGAATTAAAATTAAACACAGAATCACGGAATGATAGGGGTTGGAAGGGACCTCTGGAGATCATCTAGATCATTCCAACCTCCCTGCCAGAGCAGGTTCACCTAGAGCAGGTAGCACAGGATCATATCTGGAGACATTAAAAATCCACCTAGACAAGGAGACTCCACAACCTCTCTGGGCAGCCCATTCCAGTGCTCTGCTACCCCCAAAATAAAGAAGTTCATCCCCATGTTTAGATGGAACTTCCCATGTTCAAGTTTGTGCCCATTACTTCTTTTCCTGTCACTGGACACCACTGTAAACAGACTGGTCCCATCTTCCTGACACCCACCCTTTAAGTATTCATAAGCATTGATAAGGGGACTCTGTCTTCTCTTCTCCAGACTGAAAAGACCCAACTCCCTCAGTCTTTTTTTCTAAGAGAGATGTTCTAGTCCACTAATCATCTTTGTAGCCCTTTGCTGTAACCTATCTAGCACTTTTCTGTCCTTTAACTGTGGAGCCCAGAACTGGACACAGTATTCCAGATGTGGCCTCACTATGGCAGAGTGGACACAGTTGAGAAATTTTTGCAGTAGAGTCTCACTTTGTCACTCTGTTCATCTGGGGACAGATGATATCCACTCTTGATATTAAAGAACACTACAAAAGAAGCTGTTGAACATAGGATGAACATCCCACCAGTTTTACACATTATAAATTCCAACTAGCACAAGTTGACAGGCACCTGGGAGGTCTGCAGTGTTTTCCAAATACTAATTTTAATGCTTTGTAATAAAAGTGTTTATGTGATGTGTTGACTTAATTGCTTGCACATACAAATTAAGAAGTTATTTCCTGAGCTGTGAAAAAGTGAAATTCTATGGCATAAAAGTAGTAATAAATAAATACCGCAATATATTTTGCAGTGCCTTTTAATGTACCAAGTACTGCATATCAGAAGAAATGCACTAGTTCCCTTGCTTTCCTGGATTCACTCAGAGAAGATAAGGTTACCTTCTGCTAACCTAAGATACAATCTAGTGCCTTGAACTTAATCCTTTTTATTTTATCTCTATAGGTCTCACCAAGTGTATGAGACAAGACACTGAATCATATTGGTGATTCTAGCAAAAAAAAAAATAAAATAAAAAGCTTTATAGGTAGAACTGGATAAGGTTAAGGAAAGCCAATGAGCACTATGACATCTGCCTGAAGTGAAAGTGCTCTTGCCAAGCTTTTTTGCAAAATGCCAGATTACTGTTCCAAGAGATTCAGAGTAAGTAGGGTCCTTTGAAACACACACAAAATATCTCCTGGCAACATAGACACACTTCTTAGAATAAGGTTGTTTTCTGTTTACACAGAATGTTTAGCTCTCCTGATCAACCTACCTGCAAGGACCTGAACATCTTTTTATAAAGGGCTAGTGAGACTTTCACAAGTATACTACTAATATCACTAAGTGGCTGTTCCCCCAAGGCTCTAATTTCCCCTGAAGAACCTGTTTTAAAGAGTGGGTCCCTGGCTCCAATGAATGGCCGTTTGAGTTTATACTTAATAACAAAATCTTTAAAACAACATGAACTTCTAAATAATCACACAAGGGTGATTATTTAAACTTGAATGAAAGTACCATAACAGAGCTTATGCCCCCCTCCCCTCCGCCCCCACCCCAAACTCTTTTTACCTCAGAACTCAGACTACATCCAAATTGCCTATGAAAACAGCAGGTGCCACATGCTATGCCTTGAACCAAGCACAGTCATCATCTGGGAGATTTGTGTGTAAGCTGGCACAGGCCAGGACTGCACCAGAGTGGACTGAACAGCTTGGATCATTGCAGACTAGTGCAGGAACCCAGGGCCCATTTTATTTGCTAGTGCAGATGTAGCTTAAGAGACGCAAGAGACACAGGAAACCTCATCGAGAGATTTTACTCTGGGATGTCTAAGCAGTGCATGGGTCAGACAGATAGAAGCAACTTTCACGTACAAGGGGAAAAAAAAGCCAAAGCGTCAGGTCACTCTCCACCTGGTATTTGCACAACTACACTACTAGTTGCAAGGCAAACTTATTCCTAATACGCATTTTTTCAAAGTGATAATAGAGGAAAATTAGGACATTCCAGATATACAAGTGTCACATTCAATTCTATGTTTCTTTTTTTGGTTGCCTGAACTAACAATTCAAATAATTTATTTATGGTAATAAGCTGTATCTAAATTGGTTTTTGTAGTTATTTGATGTTTTCTAACAACTGTATCAAAACAGAACAAAAAATATTAATCAAATATGTTTTCTCATTCAGGATATTTTACTCTGATCATAAAAAACTGAACAAATTACCATGAATTGAGCACTCGATGAACTTTTCCTTTCAATTCTCTATCTGCTATCAGACTTGGTGAGACAAGAAGCATCACATACAAAGGTGTTAAGAAGAAAATAATTAAGTTTAACATAGCCAGAAGCCAATACTTCATTACAACATAGAAGAAATTTCATGTTAATGAGAAGGTACATCTGAAATGGACAGTCTCACAGCTTTAAAAAATAAGAAGTCCTTTTCCTTCTAGGCAAACAAACAATGATGAAAGTTATTTTTTAAGCTCTGAGGTCCTTTCAGGACCTACATACAGTTATTATATTTGGATTCTTCTGCTTTCTGAACAAGACTACTAGATCACTTCTCTGACATCAGACTAGGATTTCAGCCTTACATTATGTGGCTGAAAACCAAATGACAGTAAGAAATCTTTTCCTGGGATGATAATCCCTTCTGGGTGATGCTGGTGAGGACAGTAGAATTATATCTAGCTTTTTACTTGTCCGTGGTGCTCTGCTGGTTTTTCTCAACAGGACGTACAAACTGAGACTACACAGTTAATACAGTAGCTGGTATGAAAGAGGACCACAGAGATGGCATAGCCAAGGATCACACAGAAGTCATTTGAGGCTGACCTCAGGAGTCAACAAAACAGCAGAGTATGAAGACAGAGTGCACAAGCCCTGCAATACCTGGAACAACCCTACCTACTGCAGCAGGAGTCTTACCCAGACAGTGCCTGATGATGAGTCAGATAGGGAGCCAGCACTGCTACAGACCATCATCTAGGTTACTGATGAAGATGTTAAACAATAGTAACCCCAGTATTGACCCTCAGAAAAAGATCACTCAACCACTTCCTGGTTAAAATTCAAAGCATCCATCATTAATTTTCAGTTCAGCTAGTTTTTCACCCACCTTATATTCATGCTTTTGTACACACTTCTCCATCATGACAAAAAGTATGCTATGGAAGATCATACTAAAAATTTGCTGAAATTACAGTAGATTATATATATTATGTAAAAATAAAAGTGAAAAGTTTGGTCAGGCATAGCTTACCTTTGTTAAATTCACACTGCCCATTGGCAGTCATCTTCTGTATGCCTCTGTACCTGAAAATGGCTTCCGAGGATAGTTATGCAATTTTCCCAGGAACTGAAGTTTAGGAGACTTATTTCCCTTTACATTCTCTTCTGATTTCCCCTCCACCTCCCCTTTCCCCTAGCCTCTAACAAGGTGAGAATAACATTTTCCAATCTTGGTCATTACAAATATCCTCTTTGCTATCACTTGGTTCCTAATATTACTCAACACAGGAAAACACATTCACAGAACAGCCCTGAAGGATTTCATTTTTATACAGAAGTATCTCTCCCATCAAAAAATTCCCCAGGGCTTGATGTCAGTCCACCCAGCAGGTCTGCAGATAAGCCAAGATAACATTAAGGTTACAAATTCCTATTCAGTGCCTGATGCTGTTTAATAATGCAGCCTTTTCTGAGATACAGCATCCTTAGATTGATAGAGTTTAGGGAGCAATAATGAACAGCTGGACTCAAGTGAGCATGCTCTTCTAAATACACATGAAGAACTCAAGACATGAGTACCATATCATCATTCCTAGACTAGGAATACCTCAGTTATTAGTATTCAGAAATGTAGCTAATTATTCTCTGGTGAACCTCGAAAGACTATACAGGCAGGTGGGTTTCTTCCTCGTTAGTTTTATCCTTTTTCATACCTCTACTAAGTAGAATTCAGGAGGAAGTATCATCTAGGCACCTATAAAGATATCACATGTGAAATCATTAGATTTAGATAAACCAAGATTAAGGCAGATCTTGCAAACATAGAGGTACTCTATATTTCGTAAGGAAGTGCAGATCATACAAATTCAGGAAATTCAGAAATATCTCAGCAGTAGGAGAAATTACTAGTTATTGCAAAAAAAAAAAAAAATAGTGTTACATTGTAGCAAAGTAGAATTACCTGACTAACTAGCATAGCAAATAAGGAAAAAAGAACAGAAGGAAAAAAAAAAGTCTCTTCAACTTAAAAAAAATAAATAATAGATTTGAAGGCTAAATTTCTATACCTGGTATTCTATAGACCTTCATCTTTAACCTTTTTCTCTTAGAAAAGAAGGAATTACTAAGAAAATGCAGCTTTTTGGAGAGAAGATACCTATAGAAGTGCTCAAGCACTTTTCTCTCCCCACTGCCAGTATCCCTAAGCTCTTAGAAAGTGCTTCAGTGAGATGCTCTGTATTATATAGGGACATAAACTTCTCCCACTTCCAGCAGGCTTTACTTGTTAATTAGCCCTTAATTAAAATGAGCTGCAGCTGGTTTGAGACACTCCCCTCTCCCCAACCCCAGTGCCCTGTTTCTAATTTCAGAACTAATAAAAATTCCCACAAGACAGCCTGGTCTGTGTACTTTTCTGGAGAGAGTGTATTCAGCATTTCTTCAGTACTCTTTCCCCTTCCTCTCTTCTATTTGTCTTCTAAGTACATAATTTTAAGAACAGCTTTATCTTCTTGGGTGTTTGTTTGTTTGTTTGTTTTTTTCCCCCAGTTGTTCTTTGCTGTTTCAAAAGTATTGTTGCAGTTAATCTTTTTTTAATTCTTTTTCTTAGCTTAGAAACTGACTTCAGTTGTTGATGTGATGAAGCTTTAGGTTCAAATAAACTAAAATAATGACAATCAAGGCTTGCTAAAAGACAGCACAGATGTCTTACAAGCTTCCCAGACACTGCTGCCAATGCATTTTAGCTGAGGCTGGCGATGTCTGCTATTTGTGCCTTTCCAGTCAATTGAACCGAATTCCACATGTTTTTTTGTGATGAGGAGAAACTTCCACAAAGGATGAAGCTAATGCACTCAAACCCAGTTTGACCTTCCCTGGGTTTGTGTATGTCTGTAAGGATGAAAAGGCTGGCCAGCCTCTTAACTGTCTGTGTGACTGTGTCTCACCATGTTTCTGAATATGTGTCACTGAACAAGCCTCATTTCAGCTTCCTTGTTATGTTCCTGACTCACTCACCCAAAAGTTAATCTGATACAAGCCAAGAAACACACTAAGCTCTCCAGGCAACGTTTTGAAATGGTTACTGTACAAGACAAATATATTTCTGAGCAGAATTTTAATGAAAAATAATTATGAAAGGAAAAGTGAGGGGAAAATAAGAAGTATATGGATATGTTCACTTACTTCCAAGAAATCAACTTCAAGGCATGTTTTGCTTCTACTTCTATTAAAAAAACCCCAACTAAATATTTTCTATCTAAATATAACCAACAATAGAATTCAGTTCACAGAGCCTGAGAGGCAAAAAATTAAGAGACAAATAGTGGTTGCTCTTTCTCATTTTCTCCAGAGGAGTAGGTTTCAAGTGGCACATAATATTGAAAGGCCTTCTCTGTTTATACATTGGCAACATAACTGACTCAGCTGCTGTTAGGTCTGAAAGGCTGATTCTAGTCTGTGGAGCACGCAGCAATGGGCAGCTACAAGCATGCCTTTGTTAGTACAATTTTGCATGAGCTATGGTCTGGGCAGACTCCCTGTCTTCATTAGGAGGATTATAAAACTCTCATTTTAGCATGGAAGCTTAAAAAAAAAACCAAACCAATAGAGAGTCTATAGTCTATAAAAGTCTTGCCATATATAACAGCAACGAAGTAATGATTGTTCTGCATTGGTTTCAAGCTGCTCCTGTCAATAGTACTGTGCAGAGTGGATAACCACCGATGAAGCATCTGACTCACTGTTCGTTGTCCTAACTTGTATTGAGATATGGTCAATGACTTTCCTTTTTGGCTTGCAGAAATGTGTAGTTGGTTGACATCTGGCCAGACTGGGCCTTTTTTTGTGATCACACAGTGTAATCACTCCACCTTTGGCAAACGTTATATATGGCATATATAGATTGCAGTTTAACTGTAGACTCACTGTTGTCCCAAGAAGTTCCAGAAGAGTTTTATCTGGATTCTTGGAACATCTGAATCTATATTACAGTCTTATTTCACCAGATTTTTGTCATGCAGTGATGCATATTTGGGATTGGTTTCCTCTCTGCCCTCCACATATGAAATAAAACTCAATATATGATTTGTTAGACTGGTTTGGAAGCATTTTGAAAAGTTTGGTGTCAAACTCATTTGTTCAATTCAATTTGTTCAAATTCAATTTAAAAAAGAAAAAGAAAAGAAAAGATCTTTTATTCTGAAAATATAAAAACAGGGGAAAAATCCAGGTTTTAATTTGAATTATGTTAGTAAAAATATCAGTATTTAATAAAATCTTGCACATTCAGCAGAAATTATGAAATCTCTAAGATCATTTCGTGTATTTGACCCATTCTTTCTACTCTCATAAATGCATCCATCATTCTATCCCCTCTCTTCATGTTAATTTACTCAAACCCACATGTTTTGCTACTCCATTCCTACCTATTCCATACAGAAATTCTGAGATGGATGGGGATATTTAATTGTTAATCTCCTTAGAAGATTCCAACGTGATGGCCCTTATTCATAATGACTTTTTGCGTAGATGAAAGTAAAATGACATAAATATATAAACCTAATAAGGAGGAAGGCAAAGGGAGAGAGGAATAAAGACAACTAAAGTACCAATACAAACATTATGGGACCAGGGAGCTACTGGTTTTCCATCCATTGCATTGGGACACAAAAAGTCCAATATGAGCATATTTCATGTATTTATGCCCAGCCTGCTAAGAAATGTGGAAAATCCCTCAAAGGATGCCAGTTCTCATTCACAACAGTGAAAGCTTAGACATTTAAACTCTTGATATTTAAATGGAGGCAAGATGAATCTCAAAGCTAATGCCCTTGTTAAAGGTGTAGTTACCACTGGACAATAATGTCTTCTCAATATACAACTTTTCCAGTACCTGCATAATTCTTTGGCCATTGGAAATCCCTTGGTGAAGAAGAAAATCTGAGTGTTTTAACCCTCATATAAAATAAACAATATTAAACCTTGATGAATACTTGTTTTCCCATGAGTGCTTCCATCTATGAATCTCTTATGGGTTCAAAGGAAGTAGAATGCAAATTATAAAAAATAAAACTTATTTTAGACTGTGTTTGTAAAAAGTACCTAACTTTGAGAAATTGCAGGTTGAGGGATGCATTCAGATCAGATTTAACTTGTAGAGTATGTTTCATGAAACAGCACCAACTGCCTGTTTTCTTTCAATTAGTTTGCTAAGTAAATACAATGCATTTAAGTATTTGTCGTGCAGAGAACATTTTTCTTCTGCTTTTAATCTTCAAAATCCCAGATTTTACCCTTGCTGGTGATCATCAGCTGTGGTGACTTATTACCATAATTTCCATAACTCATGAGAATTTACTTTCAGTCTGAAGTGGAAAAAGTCCTTGAAGTTGCATGTGGAGGCAGTCTGCTTTAGCCAATGATGGTTATAATGCAGTCCCACCCCCTCCTCATCAGGATATATTCAAAGTCCATCTCAATTTAAAAATTCCTCTGAAATCCCAGATCGTTCTGTTTAAGGACACACTCTAGATGTGTTAAGCCTTATGCTGTTGTTTTCTGCCTTTTTACTATAATCTTTTCTTTTTCCCTTTCATACCAACAGGTACTTGTGATAAATTAACTGAGATACTTTTAAGACTCTCTTCCAAAGATACTTATGTCACATAACATTGAACACTTTGTGTGTAGTCAACAATACACAATCAATGGCTGTTTGCACTCCCTGCCTCACATCTAAATATTGAGCACATTGAGGAGTGTGGTCTGTTCCTTCTTCCTCATTGAAAATTCATCAGGCATCATCAAGCAAAGACAGCACCTTCCCTTACTTCCAAAAGAGTCCTTCAAGAAGTTAATCCTGCATGTTTATGATACTAAAGATAAATCTTCCATAGGCGGTTGGCAGTATTTTTTTCATGTTGTCTGTCTGAAGGAAATCATAGAAAGAAAGACAGAAGAATAACTTTGAACAGAAGAAGCAGTGATCCAAAAAAGGGCAAGAAAGCCCGTGAAGGGTCTAGAGAACAAATCTTATGAGGAGTAGCTGATGGAACTGGTGTTGTTTAGACTAGAGAAGGGGAGGCTCAAGGGAGACCTTCTCACTCTCTGCAACTCCCTGAAAGGAGGTTGGAGCCAGGTGGGAGTCAATCTCTCCTTCCAAGTAACAATGATAGGAGAAGAGGAAATGGCCTCAAGTTGCACCAGAGGAGATTTAGCGTGTACATGAGGAACAATTTCTTCCCCGCAAAGGTTGTCAAGGCCTAGAATAGACTGCCCAGGGGCAGTGGTGGAATTGTCATTCCTGGAGTTCTTTAAAAGATGTGTAGATGTGGTGCTGAGGGATGTGGTTTAGTGGTGATCTGGCAGTGTTGGGTTAATGACTGGTCTTAATGGTCTTAAAGGTCTCTTCCAATCAAAACAAATCTATAATTCTAAGAACTTTGTGCTCCTGAGAAAAAGCAGAATGTGCAAGAAGCAGAAATATTATATTCAGCACATGATTAAAGTTCCCATTGCAAGGGAATGGAGTAAGATGTTATAAATAATTTTAGGATTTTCAGTTAATATACAACTGAAATAAAAAATTGTTATGGAAAAAGAATAAAATTTTTCTTTTTTTTTTTTTTTTCCCCCAATACTCTGCACTTCAGTCAGTGAGCTAGAAGATGTAAGACTACCCTGCAGCTCCTGTAAGTTTAGTCTCATGTTGCTTTCCTGTAAATGACCCTGAAGATAAAGGGCAATGAACAATCAGTGCAGAAAATTATTAGATTCACTTTACATGGCCAGAGGTGAATACTTTTTGAAAAGACAATGAAAAATAGCAAAAGTAATGAGATTCTATGTTCATTTTTTTAGCCACACATATGATGATAAAAATACAAGTGTAGTGTAAAGGAAATATGGAAAGAAAATCATTCTAAATATCTACTGCAAAAATTAGCTTGGGTGAGTTGATTTATGTCCAGGGGCAGTCACTCTAAAAACCATGGAACTATAAATCGCCGGAAAACACTGATTTCTTTATGCGCAGGCAGTGCAATTATTATTTTTTGTCTTACTTGTACCTAGCATACATTTTGTACTATTTTTATACCTCTTACAAGATGTGGGGTTTAAAAGTGAGTTAAAAGAATAACATACTGTCTACAGGAACTCAGCATATTTCTATATATTAAAAAGTTTTGAGTATATCCTTAATGGAATCAAGGGATCCCAATCTAACTTCTTGACTTGTTAGACTGAACGAATAGTTTATTTCTGAAGTGTGTTAACATTATGCAGTAATGTGGTATTACAGGGACGGTAATACAAGGAGGCTTGATGTTCAGGTACTTTCGGGTTTTGTTCTCAGATTTGGTGATCAAAATGCATTTCACATACTAGATCTTAAGATGTGATGCATCACATAATTTCTTTAGGGGACAGGTGCAGTATATTATGGGAGAACTGTTAGTTTCAAGCCTATAGCACTTTGGAGAAAGTCAAACCTATTTCACACATGGAAATATGGCACACTGTTTAATTGACTCAGAGATAGTTTCAAGTGAGTTAAGAAATGATACTATTTTAACATGGGTTCAAAATATTATAAAATAAAGGTGCCATGTTTTATTTTTGAGAGATAATATAAAATGGTATAATAAATAAATAAATAAATGGTATTGACAAGTCTTAACAATCTTTCCTACTGTTGTGAGTGTGTTTGGATCTTGGGGTTTTTTGCTTTACCCGAGTCTTTCTACTTTCCTGACTTTAAGTCCAAATCTATTCTACAACAAATCCTTTTCTAAAATATGTATTTCTCAGTTGAAACCACTGAGTTTTGTGTATAATATAACATTTTAATATATCTTGGAAAAATGCGTCGTCTTACTGAAAGCTGATATCTGGGTTTACTCCTTATATGTTCTTCAGTCGTTAGTCACTCTCTACAACAATTTTTCCAGTTAAAAATATGAGAATTTGAATGTTTCACTTTCTCACAAGTGTGTCATGAGATGAACTCCTTTTGTATTTTGTAGGCATTCAGATGCACTCCACTATTAATGTGAAGCCTGATGTATATCTAGCCGCAGTATTTGAGTACTGCAGAGTTTAGGTGGAAATCACCTACCATTTTATATAGAAATGAGAAAGTAAAAAAAATCTTTGATGGTTACTGGTTCAGGTCATGCCAATCCTATTAGGATATTAGGAAATGTCCCACTTAAATAGAACAGAGGCAATATTACTAAAATCAGTGTGGTCCTACTTAAAACTTTCTCCTGTAATGGACATATAGAATGGACACAGGGATAGATGGGAGAGACAGGTAAAGGTTGTTTAAGTAGTGGCAGTTAAAGAATCAATGTCAGGTGGCAAAAGGCATCTTTTTGCAAGCCCATGGTTATATTTCTGACAATGTTTAGAAAAAAGAGAATTTGAAGAAGAACGACTTTGATGGGTCCTCTTTTCATAACTATTCACAGAATCACAGAATGTTAGGGGTTGGAAGGGACCTTGAAAGATCATCTAGTCCAACCGCCCTGCTAGAGCAGGATCACCAAGATCAGACCACACAGGAACGCGTCCAGGTGGGTTTTGAATGTCTCCAGAGAAGGAGACTCTACAACCTCTCTGGGTAGCCTGTTCCAGTGCTCTGTCACCCTCACCATGTTTCCTTATGTTTACCCAAAACCTCTTATGCTTCAGCTTATATCCATTACCCCTTGTCCTATCACTGGATGTCACTGAGCAGAGCCTGGCTCCATCCTCCCAACACATGCCCTTTACATATTTATACGTTAATAAAGTCAGCCTTCAGTCTCATTTTTCTCCAGGCTAAAAAGACACAGCTTTCTCAGCCTCTCCTCATAAGGGAGATGCTCTACTCCCTTAATCATCTTAGTAGTTCTGCACTGGACTCTCTCCAGTAGCTCCCTGTCTTTCTTGAACTGGGGTGCCCAGAACTAGATACAGTACTCCAGGTGGGGCCTCACCAGCGCAGATTAGAGGGGGAGGATAACTTCCTTATTAAGAGCATAATCCATCTAAAAAAGCAATTAATTCCTAGGCAGACAGCACATCTGGAAAGACCACAGCTATACCAGAACCCAGATGTTGCAATAATATTATTTAGACTGATAAAACAAGAACAATAAAAGAAAGTGGTAGAAAAAGACGTACAGTCGTAAGTGGATAAATTGGACAGCCTATTAGATACTCTAGGAGTCTTCTTACTTCCTGCCTTTATAAAGGTTATAGCATTGATTTATCTGGAAATGTTTTAATTTCTGAAATATTTTTGAGAAAAAAAATATAGGCTGTTTGAACAGCTGACAGACAAACTCATGATTTAGAGTGCTAATGCAGACTTGGCTTCAGAAACAATCAGAAATTCTCTCTGTGTTTTAATCCTAGACCCACTGCAATTTTGTTGTGGTAAGTAGGGCCGGGGGGTGGGGTGGGGTGGGGTGGGGTGGGGTGGGAAATATCCCCTTTAATAAGAGGGATTCCTTAAAGAAGGTAACTGGTTCTAGTGAAAAGACAATGTATTTAAGGAGGAAAAGTTCCTTCTTCCTTTAAGAACTGTGCAAACATGACTCCAGTGAGTAAGCTAGCCTGGTAATTTCACTTATTTGTCTTTGTGATATTTTGTTTCCCTTCTAATAAATATTTTAGAGCTGAGATTTGCAAAAGATTTCTCTCATCAATTTTAATCATTAAATCAAGCGAGTTAGATGAGTAAATGAGAAAAGATAAAACTCCATATAAAATAATCTTGAGAGAAAATTCACATGGAGATTTTCTGAGGCTAAGACTATGTACTTCTAATAAATACCTGTATATTTATATTTTTTTCTCCTTAAATTATGCATTGGCTGTCATAGTCTATAAACATAAAGAAAACTTGCTTCCTAAAATATTTATAATGTGTCTAAAATATTAATAGTGACAGAAACTTAAATCAAATAAAAAAAATGTATTTACAGTATGCTCTTTTTAGTGATGCTGAACTGATCTAATCGAGATGTTGCAGTTACTGAGGAATTACACGGTCCTCACATTTTTGCTATACAGAACTTTTGTATATGGATTTTAAAGTTTGTTTTAAAACTAAAGGCAATGTTATCACATCCCACAGAAAGTGTTGAATGATTGAGCATGCTCATTGATAATCCAGTGAAACTGATCTCCTTATATTTTGGTGTAACTTCATGATCTTGCTGGAATAACCAGGTAAAGAAGTAATGAGACTATTGAGTTTGGTAAGCAGCATTAATAGAAACATATATATTTTCAAGCTCAAGTACAGGAAGTTCCACTGCAACATGAGGAAGAAGTTCTTTAATGTAAGGGTTACAGAGCACTGGAACAGACTCCCCAGAGAGACTGTGGAGTCTCCTTCTCTGAAGATTTTCAAGACTTCTCTGGATGCATTTCTGAACGATCTGCCCTAGTTTTGGTCCTGCTCTGGCTGGGGAGTTGGACATGATGATCTTTGGAAGTCCCTTCCAATGCCTAAATGGTTTTGTGTGTGTCTGCATATAAAAATTATTTGCCTGTGTTATAAAATATTGAAGTGGATGTTGTGATTATTTATTATTCTTTCTAATATATTATAAATGTGAGCACAACAGTTAATAACCTAGCAGAAACAAAGAGACCGTAAGGCCACAGCAGAGAATAAAATTCATTATTGGTCATTAGACATCATTAATCAGTACACAAGAGGTAAGGTATATCTCCATCTTCTTTTTACAGACCATGGGCTGTATGTATTGTTTAAGAAATAGTCAGGGGTGTTTTAGATCAAAGTTTAATAAAAATGTATATAGAAAGAATTAGGAACTTCTCAGAAAGTTCCCATAAATTGACTAAAAAGGGATTCTGCAAATTCAAGTAGAATTGTTCCACCCTTTTGACTGTTAAACAGAATCATATGTATAAATAAGTATTCAGAAAGTCCATAAACTGATGATTGCAAAGAGAATATCCCTAGCGAAGAATCTGCCTGCATATACCTATTTATTTCATAATCCAAGTATCTCCTGTTGCCAAACAATATGTTGGATTAGGAAAAAACTTTATCCCGTTCTATCATGCTATTCTTTGGATGTTATTTGGAAAAAATAAGATTTAAGTACTTCAGGACTTCATCATGTTTATAAATCTGTCCCAGATTTAAAATTGACATACGATTATATTATTTGCTGATGCTGTGCTTTTGGATTTCATTCTGCAAATAACTTACTCCAGAACTCTAACAAGTTCCAGTGATCACAGCACAGAGAGCTTATAGGAGTATACCCTTATTTTGCCCTGTTTTAGCACTTCTGAGAGGTGAACTTTAAGAACTTTGAACAAAGAAATGGCTATTTAAAACTTTTGTGGTGAAATGCAAGAAGCAGTGCGACCACATCCAATTAAAAATTAATTCCCCAACAATGTTAACTTACAGGTCACTCATCTTTTTAAGAAGCCATAAATAATGTATTCATTACTAATTAGCTGCATCTACTTTATCATCGTATCTCCTATTTAATGAACATGAGAGCAGTATGGTAATTTAAAATTATATGACTTGTCAAAAAAAGAGTCAATTAAAGGAATTCTCTTCAGGAGGCTCTAATAGTATTCAGGGCAGGATTACAATGTATTGTAGAAATACATCAGAAACAAATTGAACTTCCTATCCTGTGGGTATTTTTGAGATTTCAAACTTTTTCTGTCCTGAAACTAAAAGAGTAAATCTGGGGTTTATAAGAAACTTAAAGGCACAATATTTTGAGACAGTCACTCTGTATATCCTTATTATTTATAATTCAAGTATCTCCTGCAGTGGGCTGTCAGTAGATTGGATTAGGAAGAACTTTTAGTGTAGTAACTCTTAGGTTCTTGAAAGGGAAAATTAGATTTCTTCTGAAGAGTTTTGAAGGGTGAAATATACTCCCTATGGTCCTATCATGTGGCTCCTGGGGGCATGAACAGTAGAGAAGGGTTTCAAACATGGACATAGGCAGACTTCTGGCTCTTCTCCTAAGTAACTATGTGAGGCAGAAGCTCCGTTACTTTCTACATGAAAAGACAGCTCTAGGTGTTATTAAAAACTTAAACCTAGTGAAGATAAGGGCAGGATTCATCTCACATAATCTTAGCTAATTGGATTTAGTCAGATGTATTGCCTATAACAGGGATGGGGACAGAGCTCTGCTCTGTAGGCTTCTAAAAGAAGGCAAGATGACTCCTACCACAAAAGCCTTGAGCTATTCAGCATAAATATGTTTTTTATACTTCCCACTCCTTCAGGAGTGCAGATATGAGTACAACCTTTCATCTAATTCCTTACAAATTTTGTACTTATTTACAAAATTAGGGCTACAATTTTCAGACTTTGGAAATGCAGAGATTATTTGTTTATGTATGATCTTAAAAACTGGAGGTTAAACACCTTATCAGTTGAACTAGTTGATCATGTCTGCAAACTTAAGATTTCTAGAAAAAAGCTCCTAATTGAAAATAGAGTTAAAATCCTACCCACATGCAATGGTAAAAGAGAGACAACTCCAGAAGTCAAGGCAGTTTGTTTGGAAACCTGATTTAGGATACCCACTGGAGAGACCCACCTTTCTGAAGGCATTAAGCTCGTACAAAACACCTATGTTTTAAACAGAGAAACTGAGCTGTTAACAGGAAAGTTGACCCATATAAGTCAGAATGCAGGAGTGGAAAATGACAGAGAAAGAGCACAAAGTTCTGAAGAGACCACAGAGTGCCAATGTGACTTGGTTAGTAGTTACTTTTAAATTTTCATGGCAATTTAACATGGATTAGTTTAAATTCTCAAATGGTCTGACTGAAAAAGCAATCCTCTCATCTTCAGTGAAAGGATAAGTCTAGAGAATTTATAGTGCGAGGGGCAAGCTTAGAAGAGGACTAGAGTAACTGTCTTTAACAGATCATTTTTTTCATTATTTCACATTCTTTCTCTTGCTCATAAAAACATTTTACAGCTGACAATGATGTGTATCTTTGCACCATAAGCACTTAGAGTTGGGCTCACAGGAGGTTAGATGGAAATATCCTGAATTTTAGGCCCTAGTCATCTTCAGGACTTTGGGTAATTGATTCCTTTTCAGTTCACGATGAATTAATTGGCCGTGAAGCTTTTAGCACACTTCTACCTTAGACATATCTTGGTTCTAACACATCTCCAGAATTTTTCCTTACATGGACATCTGCGCTCTCTGAGCCCCTCTGAAACATTCATTAATATCAATGGGAGCTTGAAAGCCTGCAACCAGAAGAGAAAACACCATGACATGCTACTTTAAAAGGTTTGTCTTTGAGTAGATTTTAAAAGTTGCTTCTTTTTTTTCTTTGTACTGGAATAATAATTTCATTAATCTTGAAGTAGCAGCATTTTGAGGACCAATAAAACAACACATAATTCTCAATTTTCAGGACAAACAGGAGTCTATTTCTAGCAGTGCTGGTCTGACTGGAAATACTCTCTAAATATTAGTATGAAATGAAAGCTGGACTTTGATGCTTTTAAAATAACTCTGATACCACACAGCTTTTCCAGGCTATTAACTCTCTGGGAATGTAACTTGTCAGATAATTCAGTTCTGATCTGTGGCCCATGTTGTATATGTCCCAGTTCCTTAGTTCTATCATTAAGTACTGCATGCTTAGTAATTTCAAACAAGTTAAGAAAAACAAATAAACAAAAGTAACACACGTCTAAATATAGCTCTTTAATTTTTGTTTGGTTGTTGTTTGTGGGGGTTTTTCAATACAAAAAGGCACAGTAAAGGATGAACCCATTTTAGAAACACACTGTTCTTGGAAGAAAGTAAAAAGAAGTGCAAAGCCACCATGCAGTGGCAAAAATGCTAATTCTGAAAAGAAATATTCATTAATTCATGTTGTCAAAATAAGGGACATTCTAGAAATTCACAGTAATACCTGTACATCCAGATTCTTCTATCACAATAGGAAAAATTTAAGATTCTTTTAAAGTTTTAATATTAATTTTTTTACTTTTTAATCATAGATTTTCAACCTTTATCAATTTATGCTCCCGTAATTTTTAAGGTGTGTATAATCATGTAGTGGATATTAGGTATGACACGGCAGACTTCCTTTTGTTACCTACTTCTTGCAGAGCCCTTCAGAGTAATACACTAATTTCCAAAGGTCATTAGATATCAGAGTGAAAATCACTGCTTTAGATAACTTGATTTCAATAGCTTTAATGATGAATTTCTTATTTTACTTCTTGATTCATCTTATGTGTAAAGAAAATACTGTGTGAAATTCTCTCTAGAAGAACATGATTGTTCAGTGTCTGCTGAAGAAATTTTATTTATGAAAGATAATGTAGGTAGATGTCTGTTAATCCTAAAGTACATTTTCCAGGCCTAGCTTATGCTCTAGATATCAAGAAGTTGAAGGTCTGCATATACAACATAGGCAGTGAAAATACTATATGTAGTATACAGTTCAGCTGAAAGTTTGAATGAGGTACTACTTTAAAAGTTAGAAAAAGTAACACAGAAAGAAAAACCAAACAACCCACCATGTTTCTTTATTTAACTTTTAAACCATATCTATTTAACTTTTAAAATTCCAAGTTTGAGATTGTAGTCTTGCAGGAAAGGTTAAAAGTTGCTACCTCTTACCTCTTTAGGTTTCCTGATACCTGGTACTAGTTAAATGTTATGATCATTATTGGTACAAAGGATTTGATTCTGCAGTTGGATACAGGGGTACTTAGAACGTTGAAAAAATGTAACTGAAGTCTTTCTTCTCTCAGATCTCTCATAAAATAATACAATTCCATAAAATAATACAATTCCACAAAATGTCCGAGGTTTTTTATTCCATTATGCTAAAAAAAGAAAATAAAAAAAACCTCAAACAACCACATCTTCTTTCAGCTGATGCTGGTGGAGGATGAAGTTTCCAGGTAAATAAATTTCTAATAATAATGTGAGAGTGGCCATGAAAGCATGAAGATCTTGTCAATGGTCCATTTATTTTTTGTCCTGATTTTGAAAAATCTGAAAATAGAAAACCATAAGCACAGAACAAACATATTGAAACAATTTAAAACACTAAAAATAGCTTCATATTCTTAAAAAACCCTCAAATATAAACATTTAACCAAAATGTATAAAAACCATCAACATGTATAGATATTACCAGCTTTTTAAACTTTCGCACAATGATCTTCCTTTGCTTTCCTCAAATAAACGTATTTTCAGAGAATTCAACAATTTTTGATAAGCTTTGATTTCACTAGAATGTGGTTCTACTGTCATTTCTGTAGGCAGCTCTAGAAGGAAAGTCATCTCAAAAGCTCCATGCTATGGATTAAGTGATGACACTGGAGAATTTATGACTTGTCCCCAGCTCCACTGCAAGGCAGTGACTGAGCTGAGAACAGGTCCATGAGTCTCTAAGATCTCGTCCAGTGTCAATTGTTCTGTTTACTTCAGCACAATTGTCAGGTGTTACACCTGGGCCAGTAATTAGACAAAGGACAGATGCTCTCTGTTAACCCCTTTCCCTTCCTAAAGAGGAAAAGAAGAGAATAAAGGAGAGAGACTTACAGATTGCAAAAGAAAACTAAAAATGCTTCAGTGAAAATAGTAATAATGAAATGAACTATATATAAATATATACAAAACCAATATTGAACACTGCCTCCCTGATAACAGTTACATCAATATAACAACTAATGCTGTGGAGGAGGCACTGGGGAAGTCCCAGACTGGACTCAGGGGCAGATGGGAAACAGATTCAGGAGGTGTATTCTGGAACTGGATTCAGGATTGAAGACAGAACAGAGTACTGCTTGGATGCGAGCCATAGAAGAAGAGAGCTTGACTCTCATGATCCCTCAGCTTTATATGAATATGATGTCTATGGGATGGAATACCCCATTGGTCAGTTTAGGGTCACCTGTCCTGTCCCCTCCTTCTGGAAGGTGCAGCCTTTTTATTTCTGCACCCCCAACATGGCACACAAGATTTAGCAGTGACCTTGGTCTGGACAGGAGCAAGTACAAGCAAGAGCATTTCTGCACACACCAATCCTTGGTAGTAACATTAAACATCGAGCACTGTCACTGCTAAAGGCATATACTGTCTGCAAAAATATGCCAATAACTTCAGAAAGTACAGTTACTTAGAAGAGACCTAGCTGTAAAGTAAAACCACTGAATGGAATTAATTCTGTTCTAACTTAAACCAGGACATCATCCCTTCCTCACTACTCTTAATACTTCACTGCAACTCAAGTTGTTGCTCATTTGAGTGCATTAGCTAACCTTCAGTTCTTCCGACAGTTATTTTTTCATGTTCTTCACAGTGCTGAAACAGTGTAAGTGATATATCACTTATACCATTTCACTACCTTTCAAACTCAGATTTATGATGCTCTTATCTACATGACATTGGTAACTAGAGTTTTATGCAGTATACTGGTTTTATAGCTCTATGCACAATTTGGTGTGTATCTCCACAACATGAAAGTAGTACTGAACAGGTGATCTATATTTTCACTAGTTCACTGAAAAAATCCTCACAGGTTAGAGCTTAGCTTTACTACTGTGTCAATATAATGACCTTTTTAAAAAATCTGAGTTCTACATTTGTATCATAATGCCACTATGTGAGTTTTGTTCTCCTCTAGTACTCCTATGTAAAAGATTACTCTGCCTCTCCAAGGATTCCATAAAGTTTGCATATTCCTCTAGTTTTGTAGTCTCTGCTAAAATGTCGAGCTACTGCGGTAGACCTCAGTTACTCACCACTCACAAAAAGCAAATCCAAGAGGCCTACCCTTTAAGCTTCCAGCAGAGCAAAATGAAGAACCAGCAAATTGTTTTTTCATTGAGTTGCACCACTTCCCCCCACCTGTAAATCCTTTGAGCAGATTTTGAGGCTGAAGTATTCCCAAAGGCCTGGCTAGGATAAGATGATTAATGAAATTAATTGGATAATTAATGTCAGAGTGGATATTAGGGAAAATGTTCTTCACTAAGAGCTTAGTCAAGCACTGGAACAAGTTCCCCAGGGAAACGGTCATGGCCTTAAGCTTGTTCATGTTCAAGAATCATTTGAACAACACACTTAGACATACAGTTTAAATTTAAGTTGCCCACTGTGAAGTCAGGAGTTAGACTCAATGATCCTTGTGGGTCCCTTCCAACTCAGGGTATTCTATGATTCTAGTGTTAATGAAGTGTACTTTCCAAGCATTCTAATGCAGACCTTTATTTCCGAAGTTCAAGACAAGTGTAAATCAGTGTAGATTATGTGTTGTATTATTGTACATGGTTCTTTCTGCTTAGAAAACTTCTTTATTTCTACTTCAGTCTTCATGGTCCCAATTGTCTTCTTTTGGAAAAGATTTTTTGAGATCTGTAGCCAAAGATATTCACGGATACTAAAATCAAGTGAAGTTTGCAGTGAAATGCAAACCCAAAACATGCTTGGAAAGACTTTTTTCCCTGTGTCTACTAATACGTACATCTTATTGAAGGGAGTATGAACTATTTGATTGAATATCTGGACTAAAATTTAGTAGCTACATGATAGATATATTGCTCTGAATCATAGTATAACTTAGTCTGGAAGGGACCTCTAGATATCAGGGAGTTTAATCTCTGCCCAAACTCTAAGATAAGGTCACTTAGGGCCTCACCCAATCAAGTTATGAAAATTTATCAAGCTAGTGATTCAACCACTTTCCCAGGTAACCGGGCCTCAACTGTAACAACTTTCTTCAGATTTTTTTTCCCTTATACTCAGTCAGAATCTCCCTTACTGCAACTTTTTGCTGCACACCTCTGGGAAGATTCTGGTTCACACTTTTCTCAAATTCACTGTAGATGAAGGAAGATAGCAATTCAAGCCTTCTCCTAACTGTCTGTTGTCTTCTCCAAGTTAAGCATACTTGACTTCCCCTCATATGTCACATGCTTGGGTTCCCTAGATATCTTAGTGGTCCTCCAGTGGACTCAGTCCAGAGCTGGAAAATCTAAAACATGAATCCAAACTCCAGGTGCATTCTCAAAAGTAACTTGCATTAGTCTGATGATGATTCAGGAGCTAACTGTTATTCTGCTTCATAAGGAACTTAGAAGAGGAAGGCTGTTTTATTGCACTAAAAGCTATTGATATCTATAAATACTCTGATGTTCCCGGAAAGATGTGAACTGCCAGGCAGCTAACATTTATTTAAATACTCTCTGGAAGTAATAAAACTAACTATGCATGATTCTTCTTCTAAAACAAAGAGGACTGTAATTTTTTCTAGTGAATTCACACCAAATGCTGTCTCCTAAATTGCAGTATATAAGAGGTTGTATCATCAACCTTTTGATTAAAAAAAAAAAAAAGCTATGAAAATGATCCACAGATTTAAAATGTAATTTTTTACTACCATGTTTCTAAGGTCAAGAGTAATTTCTCTGTAAATAAGCATGTCATTTCATCCACAGATTGCAGTCAGTTTAAATTACAGCTAGAGAAAAAGATTATGAATATTGTCTCTGTGAAAATTGATGTCTTATATACTATTGACTGACTAGCACTGAAAATTTTTGTTCTAAAACACATTACAAAGAGACAATTATATACAAATAATGCATACATGCATAATTCCATATGTAATGTAATTATATATGTGCCAGAGTACACTTTATGGGGATCATTCAACAGTTAATTCCAAATTAACTCATCTACATTGTTTTATGAGCACACATTTTTCAGATGTGATCCTTTCTTTTAGATTTTCAGGTTTGTACAATAGATAGAACTTAATTTACATTGTCTTCTCTGAGAATTCAATTTTCTTTAGAGACTACTAACATAGCCTTTTCACTGCAATTTATCACATGTGATTTCACATATTGTTTTGGTTTTGAGGTCCCCTGATATTGCTTTCACCTTAAATATACCTCATATTCTTAAGATATTGATACTAAGAATGAGTGAGAGGGAAAAAAAACTATCAAAAACCCCTCACAATAGCAGAAAGTTGCCTAATGGAGCCAGTAATAATTCCTCTGAGCTCTATTCTGTCTACTAAATTAAATGCAGTAGTACATGATGTTGTGGTGACTGTAGCTAGTGTTTTAGGGAATAATGATGAATTTGCTTTCCTTTTTTTTCAGGACACTGAAAAAAAAAAAGGAAAAGGAAAAGAAAAAGGAAAAGAAAAAGAAAAAAGAAAGAAAAAGAAAAAGAAAAAAGAAAAAGAGAAAAAGAAAAAGAAAAAGAAAAAGAAAAAGAAAAAGAAAAAGAAAAAGAAAAAGAAAAAGAAA